>BKCP01005938.1:267615-328912 GCA_008636005.1 Striga asiatica | reverse complement strand
ATATATATATATATATATATATATATATATATATATATATATATAATAAGAATTACCATTTACCAAAAATAGTAAGGCAAAATTTTTAGCCATCATTTAATACATATTATTTTTGGATTTTTTTTTACAACTCTTTTAAACATCAAATCGGGTAAACATTAAATGGAGCCTATAATGGTGGGTTTTGTTGAATTACGTTTTCAAATTTTCACTTAATATGTAAGATAATTTGAAACAAAATATCCCTTCTCAGTTTTGATTCCACAAAATCAAATTGCATTTTTTATTAAAAAAATCTGACTGCATACAAATTGGCGTCTGATTTTGAATTGTAATTTTGAAAATAAATATCTTTTCTCATTTTTGTTGCCATAAAATCGGGTCTCATTCAAAATTCTAACCTAAATTAGGATTTTGTTCAAATTGAATTTTCAAAATAAATAATCACATGCGGCAACTATGGGACGGATAAATAAAAGAAATCATTCCTAAAATAAAGGATTTTGAGTCATTAACATTAACAAAACTCTTGGTAATTACTCAATAAAACCTAACAGAAAATATTTACTTTATCTGTTTTCACTATTAAATACAGTAGCCGAAATATATATATGTACACTGTTAATCTTTCTATTGTTCAGTTCTTCGTCTTTCTTATCACGGGAAAGTGTACATCGGGGAGCCTCCAGACGGCCCAAGGAGTGGCGAAAAGAAAAAATCCGCACTTGAGATCTTTCTACCAGAATTAGAAAAAATGCTTTTTTTCTCTCTCTCTCTCTAATTTACATTCAAAATTTCTATTTTATTCGTCTTCTATGTAATCATGGGAACTATGTAAGTACATCTAATATCTACCTTATTCTTCTGCAGATAATTCGAGCTATAAGGCAAAAATCGACAAATATATACATGGAAGAACACGGTGCTACAAATCTACAAAAAAACTGCTTGTGGAAAGTCACACAGGAAGTTGGATGAAAATATTAATCCATGTAATACTTTTACATCAGTTTTAAAAATTTTCTTATATTTGACTTGTGTGTGATATCATATATCTATTTTGATTTTGATTTTTTTAAATCATTATTTCATATAGAACATTACCTTTCGTTTTGTTCAGTTTTACCTTTCATAACATATAAGGTTCTCCGAGTCATGTAATTTGTATAGTTGGTACTCCATGTCCATGCATCAAAACAATAAACAAATTAATAAAATCACTAGTAGAAAAAACATATTTTATAACAGGGTTTCTATAACGGGTTTGTTAAATCCGTTATAAAAATTAAGACGATGGCATTTTTGTAATAATTATATTCTTTTTATATCGGGTGTCTATGAAACCAATTGTATTCATTATAAATTTTTCCGATTCTCAATTATTTATAACGGGTATTAAAAAATCGTTAAAAATTATTTAGATTCTCAATTATTTATAACGGGTATTTAAACAACCGTTACACAATTTTTAAGGTTTATCACATCTTTTTTCCAATCTCCCGTCTTCTCTCGCGCCTAACCGTCTGCCTCTATTTCGCCCAAAATCACAGAATAGATCTCCATCTCGCACAAAATCACAGAAAATCGTCCCAAGCCCTATTCCCACTCCGTCCGTCGCTGTCCGTACCAGGCCCCCGTCGCCGTTCGGCCCAAGCCCTATTCGCACACAACCTGTTCCCCACAGCCCTCGCCGTCCGCTGCTCTGAGCCCTCGACTTCCGGTGCCCGCGTTCGTACTGAGCCCTTGCCGTGAAGCTGCACTGAGCCCTTGACCTCGTAGCCCTCGCCGTCCGTTGCACTTAGCCCTCGTCGTCTGGTGCTCGCCGTTCGTACCAGGCCCTGTTCGCACGTCGCTCGTCACCCTCATCCCTCGCCGTTCGGTTCTCCAATATCTGTGAGATTCTCACCCTCTTTTGGTAGTTCTTATTCTCTTTTGCTGATGTTTTATATGAAGAAGCCCTCTTTTATTCTCATTTGATGTTTTATATGTTTTGCTGTTTTATATGTTTTTGCTGTTTTATATTGTTTTATATCTTTTGGTAGTTCTTATTATCTTTTTGCTGTTGTTTTATATGTTCGTACCAGGCCCTGTTTTATTCTCTTTTGCTGTTTTATATGTTTTGTTGTTGGGGTTTAAGATGAATATGTTTCGCATTTTGCTTTTTAGATATATGTTTCGCATAAGGATTCATGTTGGCGACTTGAATTATGTGGTTATGCTTGAAGAAGAGCATGATATGCTATAGGGGAGATAATCATTTCAAGTCAGCGGAGTATATATTCACATATATGAGTTAACCTTTGTCTAATTTTTTATTTTTGTTCCTCAAACTCGGTCATTAGGCTTTAAATTGTCCAGTGAAATGAGAATAATAGAGGTGACTTGGTACGTATGAGAATTGCATTTTGTACATTGAGAAGTACAGAAAAATCTAGACACGGAAAAATAATCCACAGCAATTTCATTTGGCATGAATGATAGAAGTCTAACACACCAGAATTAGCATTAGCAGGGAATGGATGGTAAAAAATATGCTTATATATTTTACAGAGTTGACACATTATGCTGAGTGTTATTTTTTTTTTCTTTTTCATTCTTGAGTGTTATTTTTTTCATTCGTTTTCTTTGTCAAAACTTTTGGAGTGGAATATCTACAGCCCAACATATTTATGTTTGATTCTACTAGTCACTACATCTAGTTTAACTATACATTTCAGAAAATGAAAACATTACTCTCTTTACAGTGATGATGAAGACATTATGTGATAATTAAACTTAACTTGAGTTTTTGATTTTTACTATATATTATAGTCTTATATTTTTTTTCTTGTGACATTGTTTTTCAAGAATAGAATTGTTACTATATTGTCTTTATTAGAATTGTTTATTTAACATGAACATTTTAGCAAGTTATAGATCGTAAGTGGATAAATGCAACAAGTATTGAATATGAGAATGGAGTGGAAGACTTTTTGGATTTTGCTAAGCGACATGATTCCGAAAGTATAAATGGAAAATTTTATTGTCCGTGTGTGAATTGCCTGAACAATCGACGACTATGTGTTGAAGAAATCAGAGAGCATGTCCTTTGCGATGGTTTCAACAAAAGTTATACACGGTGGATTTGGCACGGCGAATTTGATATGCCGAGTGCATCCCGAACTGAAGAAATTGATGCAGAGGATGCACATATGTATGATCGAGTAGAAGACATGATTAATGATGTCGGAGCAGAGTCATTTGAACAAGCACATGTAAATAAGGTTTGTGAGTCCTTGTCTGTTGATGCAGAAAAACCTCTCTACGGCGGTTGTAAGAACTTCTCCCGTTTGACTGCGATTTTAAAACTAATAAACTTGAAGGCAGCACATGGGTGGAGTGATAAGAGTTTTACAGAGTTGCTGTCCTTGCTTAATGAAATGCTCCCCGAGGATAATGAGTTACCGAAATCCAATTATGATGCAAAGAAGGTTTTGTGCCCGTTAGGCTTGGGTTATAGGAAGATTCATGCTTGTCCTAATGATTGCATTTTGTACAGAAATGAGTACACAAGTCTTCAGGAGTGTCCGAAATGTGGAGTTTCAAGATTCAAAAAGGGAGCTGATGCAGATTCAAGTACACGTGTTCAACATAAGAGACCACCTGCAAAGGTGCTCTGGTATCTTCCTATAGTACCAAGATTGAAACGTCTTTTTGCTAGTGAAACAGAGGCAAAAAACTTGAGATGGTATGCAGATGAGAGAAAAAAAGATGGAATGCTCCGTCACCCGGCAGATTCGCCTCAATGGAAAAAGATTGACCAACTTTTTCCTTGCTTCGGAAATGAGCCCAGAAACCTAAGACTCGGACTTTGTACTGATGGGATGAATCCATATGGCAATCTCAGCAGCAAGTATAGTGCATGGCCAGTTCTATTGACCATTTATAATCTTTCTCCCTTGTTGTGCATGAAACGCAAGTACATTATGTTGTCTATGATGATTTCGGGGCCAAAACAACCTGGAAATGACATAGATGTTTACTTACAACCGTTGATCGAAGACTTGAAGATGTTATGGGATGAAGGTGTTGATGTATTCGACGCATATAAGAAAGAAGCCTTTAAAATGCGTGCGATGATCTTTTGTACAATAAATGATTTCCCAGCTTACGGAAACTTGTCTGGCTATAGCGTTAAGGGGCATAAAGCATGCCCTAAATGTGAAGAAAACACGTGCTACCATCAACTTGAACATGGAAGAAAGACTGTCTACCTTGGAAGTCGAAAATTTCTAAAACGTGACCATCCGTATCGTAGATTGAAAAAAGCTTTCAACGGTGAGCAGGAGTATGTGAAGGCTCCAGATGTCTTAACTGCTAAAGATGCTTTCGACCGAGTGAAAAATATGAATGTGAAATTTGGTAAGGCACAACAGGCAACTCAGAAAAGCTTATGGAAAAAACGATCTATCTTTTTTGAGCTTCCATACTGGCACGAGCTTCAAGTCCGACATTGCATTGATGTGATGCATGTTGAAAAAAATGTGTGTGACAGTCTTATTGGCACTCTTCTCAACATATAAGGGAAGACTAAGGATACTCTAAATGCACAGAAGGATAGGGTTGCTATGGGTATAAGAGAGGAGTTGGCACCAATACCTCAAGGTAGAAGGACTTATTTGCCGCCGGCCTGTCACACCCTATCCAAAAAATGAGAAAAGAAGTTTTTGTGAGTGCTTACATGGAATAAAAGTTCCCCATGGGTATTCTTCTAATATTAAGCAACTCGTATACATAAAAGAGTTGAAGCTGGTGGGGTTAAAGTCCCATGACCATCATGTATTGTTCCAACAATTATTACCTGTGGCCATTCGAGGTATATTACCGAAGAAAGTGAGATGCACGATCAGTAAGTTGTGTTTCTTCTTCACTGCCATCTGTTCTAAGACCATTGACCCTCTACTATTGGATGATTTAGAGAATGATGTTGTAGTTATCTTGTGTCAACTCGAGAGGAGTTGGATGCCATTATATCTCAGGTGAAAGAAGAAGTTGCAGAGCAGGTAAAAGGTGAGGTGATGAAGATGATGCAACTTGGTTCTCAGCCAGACATTTCAACTAGCTCTCCAGTAATCCTGAGCACGAAAGGAAGTGGCGCTCCAGCTTCGGATGTGAGCAAAGACGGCGAGGAATATGAATTGTATGGGGAGGACCCCCAAAGGCGATTAGTGGCATATGGCCATGTCCACAATTTGGGGCCAACCGTGCACCACCAAATGATGAAGGATGAAGACGTACGGGTTGTGGTCTCGCGGATTATAGTTGGAGATGCTTTTGTGCCATACCTGACAGATGAGGTCACTTTCGTGAGAGATGCTCCAAGTCAATTCATTGTTTGGCCTAGAAATCTAGTTGCAAAAAATCTGAAGGTAAATAAATTTTTTATCGATATATTTCCTGGATATATTCTTCTACATGCATTCAATAATAATTGCTCTTTTTTAATGGTTTGTTTTAATTTATATAGGATTCTTTCCAACAAAAGCAAATGGATCCAAAACCTAAGACGGATGTGATCAGAGTTATGTGGAATGCAACGATTGACATTACACAACCAGTCCATGTAGTTGTGGAGTCAGGGATTGTCGGTGAGAAAATGGATTTGTATGTCTGCCAGAATGATATCATGGAGCTCTTAATAAATTAAAGACTTTGTGTATCTATACTGCAGTTCTTTAATTTGTGAGTAATTTTTAACCATTTTTTTCTTATTGTTTTTTTTTTATATTATGAAACTAGATATACTTATTGTTGTTGTTGTTGTTGTCGTCGTTGTTGTTGTTAGTGTTGTTGTTGTTGTTGTTTACAGGTATTTGCACAAAAATTTGAAAGAATTTGGCAGAGAAAGTAAATATGGATTGATGTGCCCGCTCTCACTCCAAAGCAAAGGTAACAATAAAGATTATGCAACGAATTACATTCAAGGAAGACTGGAAAAGGGACATTTTGAATGCTTTCTTGCACCATATCTGAGCCAGTTAGTAACTTCACTTTCATGCCATTTCTTATTGTCCCATACAAATAAGTATAAACTAACAACACAACTATGTTTTCTTCTTTTGAAATGTTAGGGATCATTGGCAGTTGATTGTTCTATGCCCTAAACAGAATAGGGTGGTTTGCTTCTGTTCCTTGTCAAAAAAGCTAAAGAATGATATAGTTCAGAAAATCACGACGTATGTTTTATGTTACATGATTTTGATCTAATTATTTAAAATTTATTTTGAAACTAAAATCTCTATTTTACATTTATTATGTTAGGGCATTTTCCGCATATCAGATAATGAAGGGAAATCATCCATACAGAAACCCGAATTGGTCTATCCAAAGGTAAATTTATTTCTTAAACAATGTTATTTTGCAACTTGCAATTTCATTTTTGGTACTCGAAATATATTTAATCATTACATATAATATTATTTTTTGTAAGTTATTAATTTTATACGATTCTTTTCATATTTTTCAAGTGTCGGAAACAATCTGGAGGTGTTGAATGCGGGTATTTCGTTATGAGATATATGTTGGAAATCATCACACTTGACGTTACTGACAACTTTGATAAGGTAATGGTGAACAAAAATAATTTGTAAATATCAAGCACTAGTATATTTTCAAGTAAATAATTTGTTCTATCTTTTCGTCGTGATCATATGTTATAATTATTTTTTCAAATTTAAGGTGTTTAATTTGGAAGAACCCTTCTCGAGTGAGGATATTGATGATGTAAGGAGACGTTGGACTCAGTATTTTCTCGATATAACCTCATTAGTGAAGTAGGATAAGATTAGACTTTTGTTAGACAGGCTTCGTAGTTTTTTGAACATGTGGGCTGAAACTATTTATCACTTGGTATTGTTGTGTTTGTGAAGTTGATCTATACTGTTGGTGTATTGGCATTGAAGTAATGGTAGATATTTTCTTTTGCTATTTGTTTGTTGATATGGTAGTTTTGTTTTTAAAAAAACATAATGTTGCACCCTATTTTATAACAGGTGTTACCTACGATTTAAAAAATTGTTCCTTTTAGTGGGTCATTATTTATAACGGGTATTTATGTAATGATTTAACAGTTATCAAATGCATTGTTTTTATAACGGGTATTTATTAACCCGTTATAAATTGTAGTGTAAACAAAAGAAATTTATAACGGGTAAATGAAAGTCCGTTATAAATATAGTATATTTTATAACGGGTTAAGTTTATAACTGTTATAAAATAGTGTAGTCTATAACAGGTAAATTAACTATTTATAACGGGTCTATGTTACCCGTTATAAATAGCAGTCAATTTATAACGGGTCACAAACCGTTATAGAAAGTTCATACTTTCTATAACGTCTGAAACTATAACGAGTTCAAAACCGTTATAAAAATTCCTCGTTGCCCGTTATAAAAAATATTTTTTCTACTAGTGTATGTGTAAAATGTATACTAAAAAAATTGATGATTAAATAGAATAGACGCACTTTTATTCAAATATTTGACATGAATTTGTAAAATCCTATTACCGTCTTAAGAAACAAATAGTATATAATTAAGGAAAATGCTACGGTCCCGTTACGGAACCATCTCGTCAGGAGTTTTAACCGTTCCATGCACATATAGTTAGTATAAGATAGATGATCTAATGGTTAAAACACCCGACGAGATGGTTCCGTAACGAGACCATAGCATTTCCCATTAGTTAGTTATCTAGAATGCATATGTATATATAAAATTAAATGTTAAATTGTTACTGTATTTACCTTCCATTTGTTCTTATATGAATATTGGATTGGTTGTGTGTTGTTATCCATGCCTCCATCCAAATGTACATATATGCACGAAATAATATACAACATGTTTATCAATATGTGCAGCATATGTAAAAAACAAACAAACAACTTAACAGTTTTTCAGATTTCAAAGTAAGTAACAAATATTTATTACCTTTTTTTCGTGTTCATTGCCCAGTCCTCAATCTTCACACCTTAACCATTGCGTTACTCATAATCAGAGGACATTAAACAAAATAACAAGTTAATTGAATTTGATAGTTGCAGTTACTGCGAACAATTTAAAAATGAGAATACAAATACATACCTTATTGTTTTGTCGATTTTATGGTCTATTGATCCGATATATTGAACATTAGGCCCAATAATGAAAAAAAAAATAAAAATGGGCCATTTAAATTGTTGTGTTTATAATAAATTATTATATAGATGCATAAATTATATTTCCAAGTAAAATTTTTAATTGTTCTAAATTATATGTACATAAAATATAACTTTGTTTTTTTATTTTTTTGTTTGTTTTTGTTATCCCTCAGATAAGCGAATGGCTTATCATCCTTCAGTTATGTGCAATACATTAAATCTACATTTACTACCAGATTATACGTTGCAACGCACGCAAAATTCTCCCTTATCGGATACTACAAATGGTAAGTATTTAATACGCTTATTTGTTAAAAACTTTACTTCATTGTTTTTTTGTTTAATTTTTAGATTTATTTTTAATTTTTCATTTATATTACAGTTTTTGGAACAGCTCCGTTGTGTACACCATCAAATAATATATATTTCAACATTTGGAGTAGTTTTTTGTTTTATTTCTATTATACGAAATTTATAATAATCTTTTGTTGCATTTAAAAAAAGGAACGTCAGTCGTGTTGTTGCGGAACATGGACCATTCTATGGGACTCTGCACAATGGGACACGATTGACTGTGACCAAACTCTCTGGTCATGTGCTCGAATGCAAGATATTGATGGGATATCATGCTCGCAATAAAGTGTTGATTTCTAGAATGAATATTACTTCTTCTGATCTTAGGGTTCAATTCCATTTAAGTTCCAGCGGCAACAATTTCACTTATGGTTTCCTATGTAATGACCAATAAGAGTAAGGGTCAGTCTTTATCTCACGTTGGACTATTTTTAAAGAAACATGTTTTTAGTCATGACCAGTTATATGTTGTTGTTTCGCTTGTAACTAATAGAAACGAGTTGAAAATGTTAGTTTGTCGGAACGATGAGTTCCCCAATAATCAAACTAATAATGTTGTATATAAAGAGGTTTTTAATAATATATCATTTTTGTTTTGACCAAGATTATATGATTGTACAATTTTCTTACGTATTATAACTCTTTCATTTATTTATACACTTTGAATTATAATAATTCCCAAATAAATATAGCCCGTGCATCGCACGGGTCACGCATTAGTTATGATTAATACTATTTTTATTTAATATATAAAACAATCATAAAATTATTCTTCTATGCATAGAGCACGTACTAATTTCATATGGAGAGCTTAAACCATTAACTAATATTCAATCTGATAGTTTTAGCAATACTAAACACATCGATTAAATAGACAATGATTAATTACAAAGAACCAAAAATAAATAAAAGCTAAACACTCTAAATACATGTTTGGTTTTTATTAAAGTTAACAAGGGTAAGGCAGGAAATTCATGAGATTGCAATAAAAAAAAACATAGATAACACTAAGCACTCTATAACTTAGAAAATATAGAGAGAAAAATTTGGGTTCGAAAACATAAAATCAAGTAATCAAATACTAAGGTGGACATTAACAAAGCGACCATACCCACTTTTACATTATAATAAATCGACAAAACAAATCTACCCAAAATTATCATAAGGTTTTTCCGCATATGCATGTTTTCTGGTCTAGATGTGAGCCTTTCGGTGTTCGTAAAGCTAATGTAAGTTATTATAACTAATACAGAGCCCGTGCGATGTACGGAGTGCACAATTTTAAGGCTATTTATCCAGGCTTATAATTATATACATAAATAAAGAAAAATGTACGGAATATATATAGTACGTGACCCGTGCGAAGCATGGGATATATTTATTTGGAGAATATTATATTATAAGATGCAATATTCAATAAAAGTTTATAATACGCAAGAAAATTGTACAATGTTCAATAAAAGTTTTATAATATTCAAGTGGAGTCTTAAAGTCTCTTGTACATTAAGACTACTGACAAAATAATATTTTAATCAATGAGTTTCCTTTCCTTGTAGCCAAATTGTGAATGTGATTTGAGGAGTACAACAAATCGATATATAGCTGACTTGCTTTTTTCATTGTAGTTTTTTTTTCTTTTTTTTTTATAATGAATTTAAAGATATTCTAAAATATAGCAAAACTTAATTTTTTTATTACAATTAGGAATTTTACTAAATATAGACTCTCAATCTATGGTGTTAATCAACATTTAAGTCTAAAAAATTAGGAATTTTTACCTCTTTTAATCAACGTTTAAGTCTAAAAAATAATAGAGTTATTATAAATTTTTTTCTACATCTTTTAAAACATTAAATATGAGCATGTTAGGGCTAACTTGTAAAATAATTAATATATTATCTCACTAAAACATTTATACTAATAAAAATTTAATTTTAGCATATAAATTTATCCCTTGATATAAGAGAAAGTAACAGTTTTACTTATTTTTGTTCACCATATAATATTTAATTATTAATGTATTATATAATAAAAAAGGAATATTGTTAAATAGTATAGTAGAATTGTTATAAAATTACATGATTTTTTTTTTACAATAGGGATTTAATATTTTTTTATGATTTGATAATATAAACAAATCTATACTTAACTTTGACAAATAAAAAAAATAAATACTTTAGTAAGTATTTAATGTATATACTAAATAGGAATTTATTTGGTATAATCAAATACCAAATATAATCAAATAAGTCAAAGTGTATATTTTTATTTGGTATTTAATTTTTTTATTATTCAAATCTTTTTATTATACTTACCTTTTTAAAATAAAACAAATAAATAAATTAATTAAATATATAAAATATTATAATATCAAAATAGTAATAGCATTTAATACAGTTGACTTTTCTGGATAGTAAATGTAGTAAATATAATCTCCTTTTATATAAATATAGATATGATATTATATTATGTTACTCAAAATAGTAATGCATTTATTGCATTGACTTTTCAACTTACTAAATTTCGTAAATAGTATACTTTATTATATAAGTATAGAATATTAAAGATCCAATCTTTGAAAATCAAAGCATGGAATTACAAATATATATCAATTAATTTCAACCTAGCATCATAAGATCACATATTTCTTCACTCTACCAGATTTGACCTACTATACCAAAATAATATTCAATTGTTGCCATTGATACCATCATTATGCAAAAATAAGAAGAAAAAAAATTTAAAAAATTGAACTTTGCACTAAGTCGACCTATAGTTATGCTAGGTCATACATGATTCAACCTGAACCAAACCAGTACAATAATCCAAAAACATGAATAGCCCACAAATACATATGAGCCGTTGTATTAAGTCATATATATGGACTTTATGAGTTCTTTCAACATCGTGAACAAGGTTGTATAAATGGCACATTTAATTTACGGACATCCTATTCTAATTAGAATTGATTGCACTTTTACGGTTGAAGAAAATAATTTGCATCATAATGATTTATTCTCAAATAATTATACAATAACCTAAAATTTATTTCCAAACAAGAATAGTCGAACCCCTTAAAATTCGCAACTGATGCCTAATGATTAATGAAAAGAAAAAAACAAAATAACTGTTATAGATTGTAAGTAATTATATTCTTTTTTTTGTTCAATTATATCCAAATAAATTTACCTTAATTAAAACATTCATCCCTAAAAAATGTCCTCTCTCTCTATGAGCGGAGCGGACTCCAGGACGTCGTCGAAGAGGATGTCGGAGCTGTTAGTAGAGGGGTCGGGGCTGGTGGAAATAGGACTGGAGCCGGTCCAAGACGTCAGTTTTATCGTCCTTCTTGTAGTCGGCGAGTTTGGTAGCGGCAAGAGAAGGGAGAAAAAGATGGTGGTGATGTTTCGATAGATATTGCCTGCGGCTAGGTGGAGAAATGTCATGTAAATAAAAAAACGCAACATATATTATACTTGTTGGGGTAGAACAACAAGCGCAACGGAGAAAATTATCCTATAATAAATAAGGAAAGCACTACTACTAACGAAAACAAGCCAACAAAAATAAATAAAAGACGAAAAAGAAAAAACACATAATTTATAACGGAGTTCGACCAATATCGCCTACGTCTCCGAGCACCGCCAGCCGCAACGCCAAATATACTAAACTCACCAACTAAATACAACTAAGGTTAAATAACCCAAAAATTCGGATTTTCTTAATTAAGGCTCTCCTTCCAAGAGATGAGAGAATATAATAAGGTATAATTGTAACCCAAAGGCAAGTGACCTATTTCAACTAAAAAGATCCTATACATCTTTGATACACATCCGATGTGGGAAAAAAAAATTAATCAAAATTTGACAATTCTCCACCTTGACTAATTTCGCTCCCACTCTGATTCTTCAATCCAACTCAACTTCTGGCGGTGCCTGCAAATGCGCTTCTTGGCGCCAACTAAAATATGCAGAATGTTGGTAATGGAATCTGACAATGTCTGCAAAGTTTTTTCACCAGCATGTCCCAATCGCATATGCACAACTTGACTGCTTCAGACTACTTGGTAATGGAATCTGCTACTGTTGTTGTCCCAACAAATATATCACCTTCATAGTAATACAATTCCTCCTGATTCCTTTCATCACCACGAGCCAGCCGGATTTAACCTTCGTAACTCCATCTCGCAAAGTCACTACCAAGCCTTTGGATTCCAAGGCTCCTAATGAGATGAGATTTTTCTTCAATCTCAGCACATATCAAACGTCCGTCAATATTTGGTGGATCTATCGCGATTCTTCAGATGGATTAAACCTATCATGGTTGTCTTAAAGGAATTATCATTATCCACATAGACAACTCCTCCATTGAATTCTTGAAAATTGTACAACCAATCCCTTATGGGAGACATATGGTAGGTGCACCCTTAATCCAAAATCCATTCATCTGGATGAGATGATGTAGGTGTAACCGCAAGTGAAAATTCTGAGTGTTCAGTTCCACCCTCAGCAACACATGCATCTTGAGGAGAATTTCTCTTTTTCTTCAACTTAAGACAGTCTTTCTTTCACTGTCTCTTCTCATGACAGAAAGCACACTCATCTTTTTCAAGCTTGTCCTTGGAACGTGATCTTCCTCGTCTATTCTTCTTTTGGCTCTTCGACCCACCTCTTGCAACCAACGCTTCATCTTCTGCTGATGCATTATTCGTCTCTTGTTTGTTCTTCTTCCTTTACTCATAGCTATACAGAGCAAAACTGATCACTGCAAGAGTTACATCGTCTTTTCCATGGAATATGGTATTCTCCAAGTGCTCGAAGTAATCCGGAAGTGATGATAACAACATTAGAGCAAAATCTTCATGCTGAATGTGATGTCCAAGTTCAACAAATCTGCAACCAACTTCTTGAATGGAGTGACTTGGTCATCATTGACGTGTCATGCCGGTACTCAAATCGGAACACTCGCTTCTTCATGAGGAGCTTATTCTGACCATTTTTCTTCAGGAATTTATCCTCTAAAGCTTTCCACGGTATGTGAGCAGAGTTCTCATTCTTAAGCATGTACTTCTGCTCCCTCGACAAACACAAACAGATTAATGTTCCACATGTTAAGCGGTTGATATTCTTCTAGTCCTTCACATCAACGTCGTTGGCTTCTTTTCTTCAATGGCAATGTCGACGCCTTGCTGAAATAGACAATCCATCACATCACCTTGTCTGAGATGATCGGTCCCATCAAAGATCTCCACTGAGGGTCTGATGTTCGGCATCACCGTCCTTGCCAGAATGAGTACAGAGGATGATTCGCCCTTGACTTCTTTGGATATCTTGAACTTGAATGCAGTGCTCTCCTCACTGAATGAGGATAGAACGAACCTTTTCGCTCTGATACCACTTGTTGGGGTAGAACAACAAGCACTGTGCATAAAATTACCCCTACAACAAATATGCCAAGCACTACTACTAACGACAATAAGTCAACACAAGTAAATAAAAGACGAGAAAGAAAAAGAAAAAACAAAATTTATAACGAAGTTCGGCCAATATCGCCTACGTCTCCGGCCACCACCAACCGCAACGCCAAATTTACTAAACTCACCAACAAAATACAACTAGGGTTAAACAACCCACAAATTAGGATTTCTTTCTAAGAGAGGAGAGAATAGAATAAGGTGCAATTGTAATCCAAAGGCAAGGGACTTATTTATGCTAAAAAGATCATACACATCTTCGGTACACATCCGATGTGGGACAAAAAATTAATCATAATCTAAGAATACTAACTATAAAAGCAACATATACTAAAATTATTCTAATGCCCGTCAAGCACATGATTTTAAAGCTCGTCGTTAAGCCTTGACCTCTTTTTCTTATAATTGCTGGCCTGGTCGGTTTTATCATTCATTTTTTTTTTCAGTCAAGTCGTCGTTTCAACGACATATTCATGAATTTCTGTCTTGTCCATGTCAAATTCATTTTCCTCAACAAAAATCAGAGTTTTGTCAAATTTTTATTATTATTATTATTATTATTATTATTATTATTATTATTATTTTGTGAAAGTGTTGGACTTCTTTTTCCGCCGTTTTCTATTATTTTCTTGGGGGATTTCATCAACTTCGCTGAATGTGTTTGCATCAACCTTTTCTTAGCCACCATTTTTGTGCAACTTTTTGAACTCACCTTTATCAAATTGAAGTTCCTTTCTAGCTTTCGATCAAATTTAGGTTTAATATTACAGAGACGGAAATTGTATGTATGTACTTATATGTTATATAGATTATGAACCAAATACAAAACGAATTTAGTTGTGCGAAAAAAAAGTTGAAAGAGAGTATGTAGAATTTTTACTTTTTGTTCATCCTTAAGAGCACTTAGAAAATGTTTTATATATCAATGTTGTATGTGGTAACGCAAAACACTCCGACCGGCTTGAAATCGGCTTGCCTCCTTCTTTGTTGCCGGTAGAACGCCGCGCTCCTGCAAAGAACTCCCACACCGGAGGGGTTTTCCGGTGAAGAGCCTCCGATGCTTAAGTCAGTATGTGTTTGTTCAATTTTCCAAAGTAAGGAATGGATAAATGTAAGTCACAAGAAAAGACCCACTCTCATATATATAGGAGTGAGATACCTGCCCTAGAAGCTGCCCGGATTTTGGTGAGCTTTCCTGCCCACACTGCCCGTCCGTACACACATAGTGTGCGTGTTGTCAGAGATGTCAGAGGTGGCTATCGCCACTATCGCTCTGCACCAATGTATTCTCGCCACGTGTCCCTCTGAGCTAAGAGAAATTATTCTTCTGCGCAGGCCGTTGGGATCTTCTAACGTCACCCGCGCGCCTTCTCGTGTCCAGGCCACGCTCTCGACTGCTCTCTACCTGCTGTGTGCTCGATCTGATAGAGCTCCCCCTTGCTAGTTCGATCCTCGACCAGCTCTGCTATTCTGCTCGATCTCTTCCCTTTTGGTCGATCATCCTTCAACCAATGTGGTTTTCTCAACTTTCTGCTTGCCCAACCGATGCGGTGGACCGGTTTGCTCCTTAGTCGTATAATATCCCATATCATCTAGTCCCCTCCACTCTGGTCGAGTCTGAATGACTCGATCTAAGAGTGGATTCGAGCTGTCTTCTGCACTCTGCCGACCTCTCGACCTCCCACTCGCACCTGGCCCCTTCTTTCGGTCATTTTTGCTGATGTCGCCACCTTCCTTCGATCATTTTTGCTGATGTCGCCACTTTCCTTCGATCATTTTTGCTGATGTCACCACTTTTCTTCGACCACGTGGTCAATTTTGATATGCACTATAACTGTCTTTTATTTGTTTTTATTATCCGCGTGGTTTCCGCCTGCCATATGTCCCCTCAACTCTGTACTTTTTAATCATCGCGCCTCCTCGCGATTTGTGTCGCTTCGCTATCTGTGCCTCTTTAATCTTTCCCACCGTTGGATCTTCTTTTATCTAACGGTCATCTCCCCTAACTCTTCACCTTATTCATCTGTACCCCTATAAATACGGTACTTCGCCACTTTTTCTGCTTTTCTCACCTTTGCAATTTCGAACCCCCTTTGCGCTCTGCTTTCTTCCTCTGCAAATTGTTCTTGCCTGCTCTCGGTGTTTTTTCAATTTTATATTTGCGTGCATTTATTTTGTTAATTTTCCGATTTCCCTGTTGCTTCTTCTTTTTCCCAAATCCCTCTCGTTTCGCCTGTGGCAAAAAACCTCCCTCTTTGCTTTCAAAAAAACCCTAACTCCTTTTCTCTTCCTCTCACTTTTTCGTTCTACTTTTCAGATTCCGCTGATTTTAACGCACCAAGCCATCACTCTGTGGAAGATGAGATCGCTACATCATCCTCCCCCGCTCATCGGCCTATTCCTCACTCACCTTCCCGCTCTGTCGAAGAAATCTACAATCCTGTGCCTATCAGTGTTCTACGCCCTTCCGATTATGCCACACCTTCTCCTCCTCGCCAACCTACTCGTCTGACTGATGAATCAGATGAGGATGTTCTTGACCACATCCCACTCAATCGCCGTCGACCGACGTTCGGGGCTTCCGACGCCGCTGAGGTAGCCACGGGGAGGGATGAAGATGATGTCCCCCTCTCCCAACACTCCGTGTTTGCGAAAACCGTCTCTTTGAGTAAGCCGAAGCAAAATGCCTCTTCCCCGTCTACCTTGAAACCATCAAACACTTCTACTTCGCCAACCCGTTCCAGCCCTATTACTGCACCTTCCAAGCCTACCAAGAAGAGGAGGTTAGTCAAGGCTTCTTCCCTTAATCAGCCCCCTTCTCGCTCTCTCGTCGCTGGTTGGTTGGACACCAACGAGGTTGGTCACCCGGCTAAGTGGGCTTTCATATCTCCTGGTCCTAAGGACACATATGACTGTCCCCCCAAGGGTTGCTATACGTTTTTCGAGGTTCAGTTTAAGCTTGGTATCTGCTTTTCTTTGTGCCAAGATTTGGTCGACATCTGCCAGTGGTTCGATCTGCCCTTGACCAGCTTCCCCCTAATGCTATCCGATTCATTACCATCTTCATCATCCTTTGTCATGTCCGCCTAGGTCGGCTCGACCTTGATTTTTTCCACTATTGCTACGCCCCTTCGAAACATACTCAAGTGCTCTACCTCAAAAGCCGTGCCGATGTTCACTTCATCTCCGACACTCCTACCAACGTTCCTAGGTGGAAAGATAAGTTCGCCTTTGTCGAACCTAGTCCTGCCTTCCCTTGGGAGCCAACTCCATGGCTCAAGGATCTCAAACGCGATAATGTGATTCCTCCTCAGAGTGCCCTCTTCGACCAACGGATCGCTGTGTGGAACACTAAGCCCGTTGCGTCGAAGACTCTACTCGAGGATGAGAACCTCTTACATTCCTGTGGCCTTCTTACTCATAAATCACTTCCTCTTCCTTCTCAAAAGATATTCGATCTTATTCGAATTGCAGACGATCCAGGTATTTGCATTTTTATTAAGTGTTGGCATTATTGTATTGCTGTATGATTTTACCTGTTGTAACTCTAGCTTGTTCATGATTTCTGACAGAGATGCCAACTATCTCTGTGCCTAAGAGGAGTGCTCCCCTTAAAAAGAAACAGTCTGGTGAGGGGTCGAGCTCGAAGCCAGCTAACTCGACCGCCTCCCAGTCCGCCCACTCGACCTCACCTCCTCCAGAGATGACCGTCGAGCTGCCTTCTTCGACCAACCCTCCAACGGGCCTGCAACCCAAGCAGCCCGAGCAAACGACGCAGCTCGAGAGACCGGTATCTCCTCCGCCGCGCTCACCCCCACGCGACCAGACCACTCCTATCATTCATATTCCCGCCTCTCCCAAGAAAACTCAGCTCGAGGAGAGTCAACTTAAGCGGTCCCTTGCTGAGGGGGATGAAAGTATCAATAAGCGTCGCCGCGTCGAGGAGACTACCTGCTCGATTACTACGCTCGACAGTCTGGGGTTCTCGCATTATCTCAGGGACGTTTTTCCCCCCGTTGACCGTCCCATTGACCGTTACAATGACGGTCATACCCTTCGAGATCAAGGCCATCGGCTTGCCCGCTGGCTGGCTCAGGTAACTCACTATCCCTTGACACTTATCTATTTTTGTTCCCTTTCCTCCTCTCGTTAGTGTTCTAACACTTTCTTTTACGCACCTCTTAGGGAATGGTCGAGCTTGCACCGTTGATCGAGCAGACGCTACCGATCCTTGGTCGGTCTATCTCGGCCCTCGAGCGGAGCAATCTCCAGCTCGGCACTCAGCTGGAAGAAACCGTCATCAAGGCCAACGCCCTTCACGAGAGGCTGAAGGAGTCGGCCGTCCGGAATAAGGCCCTCTCTGCTGAGAATGAGACGCTCGAGGGATCCTTGAAATCCTTCGAGGAGGCCCTTGCAGCCGAGCGAGCAGAGAAGGAGGCCCTCCTGGCCTCCAAAAAGGCTCTCGAGGCTGCACTCGAGGAAGAGAAGTCGGCTCGTGCACGTGAAAATGTTGCTTTAGAGCAAAGGGCTAAGCCCTTGATCGACGAGGCTGCCCTTCGGGCTCAGCGAATAGTCTTCCATACAACCGCCGGTCGACGTTTCCTGCAAGCTTACCGCGAAAAAGTGGTGGCTGCTTTCAAGCAGTCGTCACGGTATTTAAAGGATGTGCAAGACTATGGAACCCATTGCTTCGGAGCCATAATGCAACAGGCTGGGGTCCAAGTGGCTGAGGATGGGTTCGAGGAGTTCAACATGGAGACCATATGGGATGCCATGCCCAAGGCTCCCATTGGCTATCAAAGCGCCCTCGACCTGCCCGACGACCACGACTGGTGGTCAGGCCTGCTCGAGCTCGTCGTGGATCAGGACGACCTGCTGAAGCGTACTTTCAAGCTCCCTGACGGCTACATTCCTCCTCTTGCTCGCCAAACCCAGTCTGCTGATGGGGCTGGTCCACCTATGGCTCAAGCCAGCCAACTGAGCCTAGGGGGCAACAGCTCGAGCCGCCACCAGAAAAGACCCCCGATGGCCCCGATGCAAGCGCCAATCCAAATAATGCCTCCTCCTGAGATTGTAGTTTTAATTTTTGTTGAACTTTTGTACCCCATTTGTGTCAAATGAATATCGTTTATGTTGAGGTTTTGAATTCTCGCTATTTCTCGTTATATGCTTGTCGATGTATCACTGTAATAATGTTGTCATTATCAAGCCCGCGCTACCGCTATGTGTCGTTGTTGTTCTCACCAATTTTTTTTTTTTTAAGTCACGCCCTTCATTCACCAAATTAAGCTTGATAAAGTAATGAATCCTAACAACTGTAACCGCCTCTTGACACATGTCCACCCTCAAAGGGGTGGTCGTTACATGCGACCATCCAGCCTCTCGGTCTTAATCATGATGGATTTTTTGTCTTCGAGCACATGTCCACCCTCAAAGGGGTGGTCGTTACATGCGACCATCCAGCCTCTCGGCCTTAATCATGATGGATTTTTTTGTCTTCGAGCACATGTCCACCCTGAAAGGGGTTGTCGTTACATGCGACCATCCAGCCTCTCGACCTTAATCATGATGGATTTTTTTTCTTCGATCACATGTCCACCCTCAAAGGGGTGGTCGTTACATGCGACCATCCAGACTCTCGGCCTTAATCATGATGGATTTTTTGTCTTCGAGCACATGTGCACCCTCAAAGGGGTGGTCGTTACATGCGACCATCCAGCCTCTCGGCCTTAATCATGATGGAATTTTTGTCTTCGAGCACATGTCCACCCTCAAAGGGGTGGTCGTTACATGCGACCATCCAGCCTCTTGGCTTTAATCATGATGGATTTTTCCTTCGATCAGTCATTCAACATAGGCCACCATATATGCACAATAGAATTAAAGCAATCGATTAGGCGAATCGTTGAAAATTGAAACAGAAATTTCATTAATTCAGATTAAGAATTTGAGTACATCATTGTTGTGGAAAGTTTCCAACAAGAGAAACGGGAAGAGAAAGGAAAAAATTTTTAAACATAATATTTCTTCAAGTTAGCCACATTCCATGACCTGGGTAGTGATCTTCCTTCAGCATCCTTGAGTGAATATGCTCCTCCCGCATGAACCTTCTCGACCAAGTATGGTCCTTCCCAGTTGGGCTCGAGTTTGCCCACATGCTTCAGCACGTCCACCCTTTTCCAAACCAGGTTGCCCACCTGGAATCTCCTAATTTCACCTTCCTGTCATGTGCCGCCCGCATCCTCTCCTTGTACGCCTCAACTCTGATCGAGGCCTGTTCCCGAAGTTCTTCATTCGTGTCCAGGGCTGCCATCATCAAGTTCTCATTCTGTTCAGGATTATATGTGCTCGATCTTTGTGACTGGACCCCGATCTCGATCGGAAGCAATGCCTCCATACCATAAACCAGGCTGAATGGTGTTTCTCCTGTGGTCGACCTTGGTGTTGTTCGATACGCCTAAAGTACTGAAGTGAGTTCGTCAACCCATGCACCCGACGCCTTCTCCAACCTTGTTTTCAGGCCGTTCAATATGATCCTGTTGGTCACCTCAACTTGCCCATTGGCCTGCGGATGAGCAACTGACGCGAAATGTTGCTCGATCTTCATGTCTTCGCACCATGCTCGGATCCGCTTGCCATTGAATTGCGTCCCATTGTCGGACACCAACACCTTTGGGACGCCAAACCTGCAGCAAATATTGTTATATAAAAATTATATGACTTTTTCCTCCGTGATTTTCGCCAGCGGTTCGACCTCCAACCACTTCGTGAAATAGTCCACTGCCACGATCAAAAATTTCCTTTGCCCTGTTCCCTGCGGCATCGGCCCCACCAGATCAACGCCCCACTGCGTAAATGGAATAGAGGCACTCATCGTTGTCATCGTCTCCACCGGCTGATGAATGAGTGGGCCATGCTTCTGGCATTGCAAGCATTTCCTCACCATCATCTTCGCATCCTCCTTCATGGTCGGCCAAAAATATCCTGCTCGTAATATTTTCGCCACCAAAGACCCCGCCTTACTGTGATCACTGCAACATCCCTCATGGGTCTCCCTCAACACGTATCGACCTTCTTCTCGCGTCACACATCTCAGGTGAGGTCCAGAATACGACCTCTTATACAACACCCCATCGTGCTAAAAAAACCTCCTTAACACTTTCACCACTCCTTCTCTCAACTCCTTCAGTATCGAGGTTCTCCAATCATCGACCTCTTCTATCTCTGCCACCTCATACTCGACCACACTCTTCTCCATGTGCAGCAAAGTGACACTTCTGCTCTTACAGTCGACCAGATTCTGCCTGATTTTGGATAGCAGGTCTGCTCGACCATTCTCTCCACGAGGTATTTGCACTAGTTCGAATGAGCTAAACTCTACACGCAATCTCTTTATTTCTTCAACTTACCGCTGCATTCTCTCCTCCTTTACCTCAAAATCCTCCTAAAACTAGCCCACCACCAACTGGGAATCGGAGTATACTTGAACTCTCCGAGCTGCACCTGCCATAGCCAACTGCATCCCTTTAATAACCGCCTCGTAATCTGCCTCATTGTTCGACACCTTGTACCCGACTTTAACTGCAAACTCCTAGTTATCTCTTTTGGGCGAAATTAAAATAATGCCCAAACATCCTCCAACTCTCGCCACCGAGCCATCAATAAATATTTGCCAAACACCCTCTGTCTCCTCCTCTACCTTCGTACCCTCTTGTATGAAATCAGCCAACGCTTGTGCCTTTATCGCTCTCCTTAGCTCATATGCTATCGTGTATTCGCTCAATTCGACCTCCCATTTGACTAGTCGACCCGATACAGAAGGTCGACCTAAAGTTTCTCCCAACGGCATGTTGGTTCTCACCTTCACCTTATGACCCAGAAAATACGGCCGCAACTTCTTCACTGTTACCACCACTGCTAAAGCACACTTCTCGATCTCCGAATATCTTCTTTCCGCCCCTTGCATCACCTTGCTTACGTAATCGATTGAAAATTGCACTGCACCCTCTTCCCTCAACAGAACCGAGCTCACTGCCATTTCCCCGATCGATATGTATAGCACTAAATCCTCCCCCGGAACCGGCTTAGCCAATAGAGGCAAATTGGATAACACCTTTTGTAACTCCTCGAATGCTCTCTGGGCCTCCTCCGTCCACTGGAATTTCGAGCTCTTTCTCAACGTTCGAAACAGAGGACCACTCTTCTCCGCCACCTTAGATATGAAATGGCTCAAGCCCGCAATCCTGCCCGTCAAGATCTGCACCTCCTTTACTCTTGTGGGTGGTTTCATCTCGATCACTACTCTCACTTCCTCCGGGTTGACCTCGATCCCCCTCTTCGTCACCATATACCCCAGGAACTTTCATGACTTCACCCCAAAAGAACACTTAGCGGGACTCAGTTTCATGCCATACCTCCGCAAAGTCAAGAACGTTTCCTTCAAGTCATTCACATGATCGGCCTCCACCTTACTCTTCACCAGCATATCATCAACATACACCTCCATATTCCTCCCCAGCTGTTCCTTGAAAATTTTATCGACCAACCGCTGATACGTTGCACCTGCATTCTTCAAGCCAAAAGGCATCACCACATAACAATAAGTGCCCCTACTCGTAACAAAGCTCACCCTCTTCCTATCTTCTCGAGCCAAAGGGATTTGGTGATACCCCTGGGATGCATCCATAAGGCTGAGCAGTTCACATCCCACGGTAGAATCGACCAGCTGGTCGATCCTGGGCAGTGGATACAAATCTTTCGGGCACGCCTTGTTTAAGTCACGAAAATCAATACACATTCTCCACTTTCCCCCAGACTTAGACACCATCACCGTGTTCGACAACCATTCGGGGAACTGGATCTCCTTAACATGGCCCGCCTTCAATAACTTCTCAACCTCCTGCTCGATCACCTTGTCCATTTTTGCGCCATGGTGTCTCCTCTTCTGTTTCACTGGCCTCACCGTTAGGTCAATATTCAAACGATGTTCGATCACCTCCGCCTTTATCCCAGTTAACTCCTCAGCCGTATACGCAAAAACATCCGCGAACTCTCTGATCAATCCAATCAATTTCGACCTTATGGGCTCCTCGATCTCCTTTCCTATCCGAAACTTCCTCTCCTCGCATCCTTCCACCATCTGGACCTCATCGATCTCCCCTCCTGGCTGCATCTCCACCTTCTCCTTCCCCTTATCCGCTTTCTCCCTCTCTTCTCTCGACCTCGAGCCCCCAGGTCGATTCAGCACTCCCTCTTCGAGCTTCGCTTGCTTCCTCGAGAGCTGCTTATTGTTGCTCACCGTGGTTTGATAACAACTCCTCAAGGTAAGCTGATCTCCTGCGACCTCACCAACATTTTCCCCCACCGGATATTTGATCGTCATGTGGTACGTCGACACGACCGGCTGGAATGCATTCAAACTGGTCCTTCCCATGATGATGTTATATGATGACTCTGCCCCAACGACCACAAACCTCACCATTCTCACCTTCCTCGTTGCTCCCTGCCCCAATGTAACGGATAGGCTCACCTCTCCCATTGGCATTACCTCGCCTCCATTAAATCCATACAGGGCTATGGTCACCGGCTTCAGCTCAAGGTTAAGCTTCTTGTTTATCTGCCAAAAACAATCATAAAACATTACGTCCACCGAGCTCCCGGTATCGATGAACACCCCCTTCACATCAAAACCAGCAACCTCCGCCGTTATCACTAGCGCATCATTGTGGGGCAACACCACTCCCTCTTCATCCTCTGCTCGAAAACTTATCTCCGACATCCGAGCAGTGATCCCCACCTCCTCTCTCTTTCTTTTCATCGCTCGAACATGGCCCTTCCTTGCATGTTCGAGTCTCCGTCGGTCGGGCCCCCAGAGATCATATAGATCGTCCGCCTCTTCACAGGGTCATGATCCTCCTGACCTCCTCGATCTCGACTCCATCGTCTCCTTTTGCCTCCTCGATCAGCTCTCCCTCCTCGAGGATCGTTGTTGTGACCATTTTTGTTACGTTTTTCTGTACTATTTTGTCATTCCTTTTCCCCCGTTTTAGGTCTTTTTGTTAGTTTTTAGTTCATTTTATAGTTTATTGTGTGTTTTATTCTATTTTGGCTTTTTATGTGTTTTTCGTGTATTTTGTCGTTTTTCTACGTTTTTCTTCTTGTTTTTAGTGTGCAGGTCGGAAGCCCCATGAGGAATCGATTTAGCTCGAAAACGAGTCGGGAAATCATGGCTGGATAGATGGGTTCCTTAGCTACACATAGGAAAAAGCGGAATCCAATTTCGAGTTCGGACGAGTCTGGACGGATCCAAAAGGCGAAGTCGCAAAACACGTTCAATGTGTAGGTCAAGAGCTTTGGGAGAATATGATTTCAAGAATAATTTGGTCATTCAAGCATCATTGAATAGAGGGGATCGTTAACGACGCATAGGAAAAAACGGAACTCAATTCTGAGTTTGGACGAGCCCAAACGAGCCCGAAACGCAAAGTCATGCAGCCCAGCCCCAGCTAGCGGCGCTAGGGGGTGCTAGCGGGCTTCTGAAGCTCATTTTTTGCCCTAGCGGCGCTAGGGCCTGGAAACCTCCACTACTTGCCCAATTTAAGGCATTATGGCCTATTTTGAGAGTACTTTCACTATGGTCGGGATTGTGGAGCATTTTACCCCTTGTTTTGTGATGATAATGCCTTAAACTATGTATGAATGTTGGATATGAAGTAGTATAAATGAGGGTGAAGTGCAAGACTTGAAGAGACAACTCCATAGAAGGGGGTTCTCCCCTCTTCTTCTTCCTCTCTTTCTTTCTTCTTCTTTCTTTTCTTCTTCTTCATTTTTAGTTCCTTTTCTTGGTTTTATTTGTGTAATATTTGGAGATTACAAGGATTCCATTTGACTTGTAAGTTGATTTCGATTCTCGACTTGGATTAATAGTAAGTTTTCTTCATTTGATTATGAACATGAAAGCTTGTATTAAATCTTTTGTTGTGGTTGATTTCATCATGAGTAACTAATTCTCTAACTAGGGTTAAGGGATAATCATTCCGGTTTGTTCTCGTTTATGTGCATGACGATAACTCAATCTTGACAAGTTGTTTTAATTATGAATTGATAAAATCATACTTGATAAATTTTTATAACCTAAGAGTGACACTTAGGTTAATTTGTTGATATAATCAAAGAGTGACACTTTGATTTGTGATTGAATATTTATTTATTGAGTTAGAGGTTGTTAATTCTACGAATTGCGACTTTTAGAACCGAAAGGGGAGAAGTCGTAGAGATAATCGATTTCAAAACTGAGAGGAGAGAAATTGGTGGAATTTGGCTCGTTTAGAGTAGACATGTTCGGAGACGTATTGTCTATGTGTTAATTGTTTCGTTAATTCGCTCATTTATGTTTATCAGCATGTTCGGAGACGTATTGAGGTTAAACCGCTAAATGAGTTAATTAGTCGAGCTTTTTTACCGAGTTATTGATTGCCGTTAAATTTGTGTAGAACCGGAAGCGATTATTCTCGATACCCTAGCTCGTTTATCTTTTTGTCGTTTATATTTTTAGGTAGAGTATTGTTTTATGTTATTTCTTAGTTCATTAATCTCCAACCCTATCATGATTAGAATGTTTAGGATTTATTTTGCTTTTATGTGTTATCGATACCACTTCTAAATTCCGAACCGCCTTCCTCGAGAGATCGACCCGGGAAACGAATCATTAGATTCGGTGCTCGGTAAAATAAAAACAATTTGCTACAACAATCGTCTTCCTCATCATCATCTCGGTCACTCCGCTCCACCGAATCCTCTCGACACTTTCCTTTGTCCTTCCCCTTCGCCTTGTCTTCATACACGAACTCCTTATGATACCCTGCCCTAATAAGGTGCTCGATCTCATCCTTGAGGTGCCTGAACTTCTCCGTTGTATGCTCATAATCTTTATGAAAACGGCAGTACTTCCTCGACCTAGGTTGCGTTGGCCCTTCACGCCACGATTTCGGCCACGTCACGTCCCTATCCTCGATCTTCTTCTCAATAGCCACCAGCACCTCTCCCATTGTTGCGTAAAGTTATGGAACCGCTTCCCTCCAAACACTGGTCGATCCTTCCACCTGTCCTCTCGCCCTCGATCAATCCTGCCACGCCCCTCTCTCCTGGGCGATCTCCTGCCCGGTGACGCCCTTCGAGGTGAGCTCGCCCTTCCTCTCTTCAGCTCCAGTTTAGCCAACTCCTCTAACTTAGCGAACTCCGCCTCCGTCTCCTCCAGATTAATATATTTCTTACACCTTTTCAGCACATCATCATACGTACGAGCAGGGTTTTGGCTAAAGATGTTCTACAGGGCCCTGCTCGCAAACTCCGTATCAACCCCCCAGCCTTCACCTCGTCCACGGCCGTGGGGATCTCCAAACAAGTTTGATTGTATCGCGCAACATACTTGCGCAACGATTCTTTCTCCCCTTGCCTCATGGCCATCAGCGTCAAATACGTTTTCTCCTGCGCCACCGCACTCGCATACTAGGTCATCAGCTTCTCCGCGAAATCGTCAAAGTCCTTGATCGATCCATGAGGGAGCTGCTGAAACCAATCGAGCGCACCTCCCCTCAAGGTCGACAAGAATGCCCTGCAGCTAACAGAATCAGAATAACCATGTAACACGACCAAATTCTCAAACGCCCTTACATGCCTCGACGGTCAGTGGTCCCGTCGAACATCAAACTCATGTCTCTAAAATTCGCAGGTAGTGGTGCAACCAATATATCCCTCGAGAACGGATGTCCTCGAACACGCCTTTCAGGTCGACCATCCATCTTAGCCTGCATCTGCCTCACCTGCTCTGCGAGCCTCTCCACCTCACGATCTCGCAGGGCTCCATCTCTTCCATAGCTAGACACGTCCTCATCCATCATCGTTGGTCCAGCGGCCACTCGCGAAAGGCTTTGAGTGACTTGCCGAACCGCTTGTGCCGCCGCGTTCGCCACCATTTGCTGCATCTCCTGCCTGATCATCACCACCTGCTGGCCGGGACGCGGCTCCTCCACCGGCGGCGGTACTGCTCCCTGAACCGCCGCTCCTTGCTGCAGCGTCACGGCCAGATCTGGTTGCAGCAGCGTTGGGATCGCCGCTCCTTGAGCTGTACGGGTCTCCTGGGCCCGACTTGAGCCCACGTCAGCCTCTGGTTGCACCGGCGTGACTCGTACACCTTGGGGAACGGGCGCCGGAGTCACCGGTGTACGCGAGGGTCCAGAGAAGCCCAGGAGAGGGCCTTCTCCAAACGGCCTCGTCATCGTCCACGCATCGTCGAACGATGCTTGCAAATCTCTTCTAGGAATTCCGTCCGCCATAGCCACCGAGCTTCAGAAATCTCAGCACATCACTTTTCGAACGAAAGTCCCACAGACAGCGCCAAATGGTAACGCAAAACACTCCGACCGGCTTGAAATCGGCTTGCCTCCTTCTTCCTTGCCTGTAGAACGCCGCGCTCCTGCAAAGAACTCCCACACCGGAGGGGTTTTCCGGTGAAGAGCCTCCGATGCTTAAGTCAGTATGTGTTTGTTCAATTTTCCAAAGTAAAGAATGGATAAATCGTAAGTCACAAGAAAAGACCCACTCCCATATATATAGGAGTGAGATACCTACCCTAGAAGCTGCCCAGATTTTGGTGAGTTGTCCTGCCCGCACTGCCCGTCCGTACACACATAGTGTGCGTGTTGTCAGAGATGTCAGAGGTGGCTATCGTCACTATCGCTCTGCACCAATGTATTCTCACCATGTGTCCCTCTGAGCTGAGGGAAATTATTCTTCTGCGCAGGCCGTTGGGATCTTCTAACGTCACTCACGCGCCTTCTCGTGTCCAGGCCACGCTCTCGACTACTCTCTACCTGTTGTGTGCTCGATCTGATCGAGCTCCCTCTTGCTAGGTCGATCCTCGACCAGCTCTACTATTCTGCTCGATCTCTTCCCTTTTGGCCGATCATCCTTCAACCAATGTGGTTTTCTCCACTTCCTGCTTGCCCAACCGATGCGGTGGACCGGTCTGCTCCTTAGTCGTATAATATCCCATATCAGTATGGATCCTTGGTATAAAATTAAGTAGAAAATATAAACAAAATACAAATATCACAAATGTGGTTAGATAAATTGTATTTAAATAATCAAACAACATATACTGAAACTATAATAACTATAAACACAACATTTATTGAAAACTCGTCTTACACAAGATTTTACGTACATCGTAACCTTGATCTCTTTCTTATAATTGCCAACTTGGTCGGTTTTTTCATTAAGTTTTTAGTTAGGTCATTGCTTTCAACACAGCTTCGTAAATTTCCATCTCATCCATGAAGCAGCAGCGGTGCGACTGAAAGCACCAGAAGGTGAAGACTCCTCAATCATGGCGTCGACGTCTTTGCTAATATAGGGGACAGAGCCGACAAAATGCACTTGCAGAGTGACCTACTACTGGATGTTCTTGCTGCCATCGAGGGAGTCGGACGCTTAGGGCTTGGCCTTCTTCATTGCCGGGAAATTAGGGTTGCGGGGCCGGCGGACGAGTCGGTGGTGGAAAAAAAGAAGAAAAAACAGAAGAATGGACGAAAGAGGAAGGCATGTAAAGAAAAAGAAAAAAAGAAATGAATAGGGAGGGATGAGAGAGAAATAGAGGAGAGTTAATGCAATCCTATAAAATTAGAAATCAGATTTAATCTATAAATAAGTAAATAAAAATGCAACATATACTATACTAACTATAAAAGCAACATATACTGAAATTATTCTAATACCCGTCATACACAAGATTTTGACGCTCGTCGCTAAGCCTTGACCTCTTTTTCTTATAATTGTCGCCCTAGTTGGTTTTGTCATTCATTCTTTTTCAGTCGGATAAATGTTACGTAAATAAAAACGCAACATATACTTAAAAATGTATTGACTATAAAAGCAGTATATAGGGAAATTATTTTAATGCCCATACTGAACCAGATTTTGATGCTCATTGTTAAACTTTGACCTGTTTTTCTTATAATTATTGACCTGGTCGGTTTTGTCATTCCTTTTTTTCTAGTTAGGCCATCACTTTCAATGACATCGTCGTCAATTTCCATCTTGTCCATGACGCAGCGGCGGCGTGACTGAAAGCACCGAAAGGTGGAGATGCCACAATCATGGTGTCGTTGGGATCGTATAGGGGACAGAGCCGGCAGGTCGGCGAAGTGCACAGTGACCTGCTACTGGTCGCTCCTCTGCCGTTGAGCAAGTCGTCCACATGGTGCTTGGCCTTCTTCATTGCCTAAAAATTGGGATTGCGGTGCCGGCGCCAACGGACGAGTTGGCGGTGGAAGAAGAAGAAGAATAAGAAAAAGTTTAAATAAAAAAATAAAGAAATGAATAGGGCGGGGTGAGAGAGAAAGAGAGGAGAGTTAATGCAATCCAATAAAAAGTGGAAATCAATTTTAGTCCAACATAAATATAATTATATGTAAACTGACAATTCAGTATTTATACAAATAAATAGGATAGTATGAGAATTTTGCTAAAAAAATATTTATCACATGTAAATATGTAATAAAAAGGATATTGTTTGGTGGAGTAGGTAATTTTATCTATATAAATTTATTATTATTTATGTGGACCAAGAACATTTGAGCCTATGTTCTATTCGGCCCAGCAGATGACCCACCAACACGAACACTTCACAAACGGAAATTTTTACATTTATAGACTCCATGTATCAGATATTTACACATATATGAATCCTATAAACTTAAATACAAAAGGGACTAGGATGTGATTGATTTTTTTTTTCACAATTACGATATTGCTTTCTCTCCTAGTTAATTGTTTTTCTCTCCAACATAATAAACATGCAATCAATTTTGATATTGTTGTCTCTCACCTAATTAGTTCTTTCTCTCTCCAACATAATAAACATGCAATCACTCTGATACATAGAATTAAGGGATTCGCAATTTTAAAATTTCAAACGGTTAATCGACATCTTGGATTCTGAAAAAAAAAATCGTCCAACCACCAAATATATGTTCAGATTTATTGTATATATAAATCAGATAAAAATGATCTGGCAGTTCTGTAATATTAACCTTATAGTTATACATAAGATAAACACAAAAATGCTCCCCTACCCACGGTGGGTCCATGTTAATATGTCCACCGCTTATGTGGCATGCACACATTGGTGATGTTAGTATGTTAAAAAAAATACATCACCAATGCGTGTATACCACATAAGCGGTGGGCATATTAACATGTGCCCACCAGGGATAGGGGAGGATTTCCCAAGATAAAAAACATATAAACAATAGTAAAACCGGATTAAACATAATACACATTTCTGAATGACTGCAAAATCGAAATCAAATGTAGTTATACATAAGATAAACAACATATAAACAATTCTGAAATGGGTTAAACATAATACACCCTGACATTCAAAAAACATAATCAATCATCTTAATCTTATCCATGTTAGCAATATCAACTTTCTTCTTGCTCGTTACTAATTCTTTCCTACAATACTCACCCGAGGAGGACATTGTTCTTCATCATCAAGGTTGATATAAAATCACTGTTCCCCTTCAAGTTCTGTTCGGGTAATTTACCAGATGGCTCGATAGTTTGCCTTTTCGAACCTTTAGTTGTAGAACTCCTTGTGACTTGGAGCTTTTTTGGACGATTCTCAGTTTTACCAATAATGGCCTTTTCTTCGTCATTGACGAGCCTCGTGCAATAAATAAACAAAGTTTTTTGCTCCGCGTATGAAGATGATAGATGTAACAGAGAAATTTGGGAAGATAATGGTGGGAAGGGTGTTAGCCGGGGATGATGATTTTCTTGAGAGATAATTTGCAGTGATAATGGTGAATCTTGAGGTTTGGAGAAGGTAACATAGAGATTTGGGTGAGATAGTGGAAGAGAAAGAGCTACGCGTTCTCCAAAAAATTGCTAACTAACTATGATTTATTTGTTTTTTGGGAAACATAATTAAATAATATTTTTGGTAAGAGTTAAGCCATAATTAATGTTATCTACCGTACACTTGAAAAAAAAATAATGCCTATCGTAAATTTAAAAATAAGTTTAAATGGAGTAGTAAAGAGTGTAATTTTCTCTTCACAAACCACCTGCATCTCAAATGCTTAAACCCTAAAAACAAACCAGCCCTTTTAGAAGAGTGCACCGTCTCAACCTCCCGTGCCCGCACTACTTACAACTCTGCATCTCTTCACCGCCGCTAACAATTGTGGCTTCCGACAAGAAAACGGTACGTATCTATTCCTACATCTTATATTTGTATACATACATATGATTGTGATTCATGACTCTGAGGTTCTATAACTAATTTCAACCGATTTATAGAAAAGTGAATATATTACAAGACTGTGCTCAAGGCCCTCAGGAGCTCGAAAAGTCTGATTTTTATTTTTTTTTTTCTGTTTTTTGATATTTTTCTATTTATATTTGAATGTGGGTTCAAAAAAAATATGTGTTTGATGTGTTTTCTTTTGCTTTTTAATGTTTATTGTAGGTAAGTAAATTTTGATATCTTACAATTGCCCGCCTTGAGAAAGTCTGAGATTGAGTACTACACCATGCTCTTTAAAGTTGGTGTCCCTCATTACAATTGAAGTGGGTTCCGATTGTTTAAGCTTTGTTTATGCTCTAATATTAGCTTAATTTTTGGTCAAGTCCTTTGTTATCTTCATGCATGATGTGTAGAATGTTCGAATGGTTGTGCAAATTGTGTTTCTTGCATATCAATGTAGTGATATCGAATAATTATTGCAATGTTGAGTTTATTGTTGTATCTAGGTTTTGTTTTGTTATCTTTTGAAGCTCATTGTTTATTTTTCAAAATTTTTCTGTGTGTTCGTGGTGTTCACGAGCATGTGATGCTTTTCATATCTTGTTTCATGTGATTGAAGCTTCATACTGATTTTGAATTTTGACACTTCTTTTTCACTTAATACATTGCACATTTTCACTTCTTTTCATACCTTATCTCATGTGATTGAAACCCGTATTTATGCATATTTGTGATTGATTTGACATCGAAAAGAGATATTCAATTAAGAAATTTACAACGTAAGAGACTAAATAAGCCGACAGGGTGATAAAATCTTGTGAAAAAATTAAAATCTTACAAACCGAAGGGGATTGTTGTTTATCTAGAGAGCGAGATGAGATAAATATTACATGGAGATTATTCTACGGTTTAACTTGTTAGCTAGGTGTGAACAAAGAGAGAGAGAATTCACACTCCTACTGTTTAAGCTTGCTCGCAGTCAACTCACTCGAAAGATGAAAATTCAAGCTCACAAACAACACTGAAAGACGAAAATTCAACCTTTGGTAAAATATATATGTAGCGAATAAGTGCATATGCACACGCCACATTGCATTGGAATTCTATTACATATTTCTTAATCTGGAAAGATTATATAAGGAAGACATGAACACAAAAGCTGAATGGGATGATGCATAAAGACAGTGACTGTAACGCCCTGAATCAGTAATAATATTAAGAACAGTTTCACTGCTCGACTATAAGTGAAATCCGTATTTTTCAGAAATTTCGAGTTATATTTTATATGCTAAATGGTCAATTATATTCTAGTTTGATAGATCATCCTTTGGAATTTTCTATGTCAAGTTAGGTCAAGATCAATCCATTAACTTGGGGTGATAATTGATATCTAATCGACTCGAGAAATTGTGGGCTTCGAACCCTAGTTTCATTCTGGGTTTAATTCCAAGTCATTCCCGAGCATAACCGAGCCTTGGTATCTTGATACTTAGAATATTTTCTACGTGTATTGAGGTATCAAAGTTCAAGTCTTAAAGTCTTATATTCGAGCCCTAGCACCTACCCGAGCCCACTCGTGTCGAGCCTCGCGCCGAGCCTCGCGCCGAGCCTTCCCGCGCCCAAGGCCCGAGCCGAGCCATGCCCTATGCTTGGTTAAATGTTGGGTAAGTTCCTCATAATTTTTCTAAGTCTTTTGGACCACTAGAACAAGCATTGTACTCGGCCCAAGGTCATCCCGCGAGCAGCCCGCGCAGACCCCGCGCTCAGCCCAGCAGGCCGCGCCCAGGCCGTGCCGCCCCAGCAGGCCGCGCCCAGCCAGCGAGGTCCAGCGCCCAGGCCCAGTGCCAGCAGCGACAAGCCCACTTCTTGAGCCCAAATGACTAAGTTCCGGCCCATTTTCACCCAAGACCTCTTCATGCGTGTATTGAACACTTAATGAGGATTATTTAGAGCTAATATGGCCCTAATAAAGTATTAAGGAAGTCAACTCAATTAGCATGCAAAGTGGAGTGATGGGCATTTGAATATTTTATTCAAGAATGTAAGAGTTTGTCTCCACTACCTTACACCTACAACAAGACCTGTTCCCTCAGTAATTGTGCTCTGAAAAAGCCTCCTAAAACCCATGCAAGTCCACCATAAATCGTGCAAGGCATGCCAAGACCCCTCACCCAAAGTTCCATGCGCATGAGTGGAGTTTTCCCACTTAATTTGTCTCCCCATTGACCAGCCTTGTTCACTCCGCCCTTCCATCTATATTAGACTCATTTTTCATTCATTTTAATCTCTAGACCTTCAGCTGCTCGAGCATATATTGAGGGAAGTGATAGAAAACCGAGACCAAGGCTCATATCCCCTTTGCCGCGCGCGCGCCTACCCGGGTGAAGGAGGAACCGAGGTCCAAGCCATTCCATCCATAATCTCACGAGGCTTAGCAACTTCTAAGTGTTTCTTAGATTTTTCTAAGTCTTTTGAGACCATTAAAGCTCAGCCATTCCACCCGAACTGAGCCTTAGCTTCACAAGGCCACACCTAGCCCTAACTCAAGCCCTAGCTTTCGTTTTCGACTTTTGTTGAAGGTTAGCCCGGGCCATCTCTTTCTCAGAGCTATTTTATGATAAAATAAGGTTTATCATGAAGTAAAATGAAGCCATGATCGTTAAAATTCATGAGTTTTGGATTTTACGAATTAATGCCTTAAATTTGGAATTTTAGTTTCATGCATGCCTAAGTCGAAATTGATAGCTTAATCACCCTGATATATTATGTCTTTCATTGTTTATAAGTTTGAGCATGATTGGAGTTTGTTGCCTTGGTCAACTTGTTCATAAACTTGTGTCATTTTGGACCCCCGAGCCTAAGTTATATGCATGTGAGTTATGGCCAATTTGTTATCCCTTAAAGTCATGATTTTTGATGTTAAGTATTCAGCTCTAAGTGATTTTATAAGTTGAGAATGTTTGTTCAATGACTTAGTGTAGCCACGAGCCTTATCGACCCTCCCGAGCCACATGCATTTTGACCCGGGGTCTTCTAGTGCCTCTTAGCATTTTTGTGCCTATTTTATCATATTGAGATGATATGTGTTGCATGTCACCGGAAAAAGTCGTCGGAAGGTCGGCAAGGGCCGGGCATGGTCACTGGCCGCGCTGATGAAGATGTGGTTATTGACCCCTCTGAGCCCTAGGATGACCCGAGATCGAGTCAAGAGAAATGGCGCGCAAAAGGTCGGGACGACCGCCGAGGTCATGCAAAGGAGGCTCATGGAGGCTGCGCGAGGAAGAAGCATGCGATGCGTGGACACGCGATACGCGTGGATCGCGTAATGAGGAGCATGGGAACGGGGGCGCGAGGCAGTGCAGCAAGGAACGGCACGCGCGAGAAGGCCCAACAGGGAGATGGCTAGAACGTAGCGATGGGGACGGGTGGTTCGCGAAGGACGGGCCACGATTGGGTCAACCTCGCAATAGGCGACCAGGGGTGCAATCGGCGAACCCGCGAGTAGGGAGAGGCTAGCGTATCGGGCACTCGCTGGCTGGGTGACGCGCGAAGGGGGAGCGCGCGCGTGGCGCGACAAAGCTCACACGAAGCGCGGGCGATAACGCTGATGAAGATGTGGTCATAGACCCTTACGAGCTCGAGGATGAGAACCATGATGGCCTCGAGAAATGGCGCGAGGTTAGGCGAGAAAGGTCTCGAGGACGAGCAAAAAAGGTGTGCGCTCGCACTAAGGCGCGCGTACCGGCGGGACGCGGCAACCGAGCCACAAGACCTGCGAGTCTAGGCCGAGTAAATTAAAGGTACGCAACGGGAAGTGCGCGCGAAAGTGAATGGGCCGACGACGAGTGTGAGAAGGTAGTGCCCGGGAAGGTGGGCGACTGTGCACGAGGGGCGGATGTAGGGTGGATAGTGTGCACATGGGATGGCTGCGGTGAAGAGGACGCGCGGGCAATGAGGAGCACGATGACCGAGTGCGAGCTGGGCGCAACGGTTGGGAACACGCGCGAGGCGCTAGGCGAGCGCGGGCGATGGGCCAAACAAATGGGCGTGAGCGGAACGCGTGCGGATGGACGGGGCATGACCCACCAGGCATCGAGCAAGCGGGAGGATGATGAGGAGGGATCGAGCATGCGCGACACCTGCGCAAGTGGCAGGGATGCGCGAGATGGGGCGTGCGCGTGGAGAAGGCGCGTGCGCGTTACCGCGCGCGACAAGGACTAGGCTTGCGAGGCGTCGCGCAACACGGGCGGCTAGGGTTTGGGCGCACGGAGACTTGGTAAAGAAGCAAGAGATTTGGGCGTGATTTACTTAGCTTAATTAGGAGTCTTAGTTTGGTTAAGAGTTAGTAGTATCTTATTAGTTTGGTAAGTCTTTATTAACAAGATATTAGTTGCCTTAGGATTTATTTACTTGCATGATTTAGGAATTCTTCTTAGACTAGGATTAGATTTATTTGGTATCTATAAATACCCACCTATGTACCATTAGGAAATAAGGTTGATGAGTGAATAGAAAATCGAACGTTTGTTCAAAGTTCTCGTGTGTTTTCTCTCGTGAGTTTACATAGAGTTCATGACTGGAATAGGACCAACATCCGAGTTTCATCACCGTTATAGAAATAGGACCAACATCCGCGTTTTGTCACACCTATCGCGAAGTACAAAGGCGTCGGCGCGCGTATTAACAACCAATCGCGAAGGAACCAAGGCGTCGGCGCAGGTTTCGAGCAATCGAGTTGGACGGAACTCACAATCATTCATCATTGGTGCTTTCATTGAGAGTGATTGATCGTGTGTTGGGTTGAACTTTTTCTTCCCCATTCTATTTTCTTTTCTTTCGAATTTTTCTTTTTCGTGAGTATAAAAACAAAAAAAAAGAGTGAGACGAGATGACTACACACAGAGAGAGGATTGAGGCCTTGGAGGAGAGTTTGAAATCCATTGGCAATGGTCAACACGTTGTCAATGAAAATTTCGCCAAACTCGAGCTCATGGTGCATGATCTCGCCGGGCAACTCACGCGCATCATGCGTCGACCGCGACGGAGCCACACCTCGCGATCCACCACGACCTCGAGCAGCCCTGAGACCAACCACGATGATGATGATGGATGATCACGGAGGACCCGCGCATCACGCGCGACGCACCACCATGACAACCGAGGCTATGCGCGACCGAAGCTCACGATGCCTACGTTTACGGGGACCGACCCAGACGCATGGTTAAGTCGATCCATGCAATTTTTTGAGATCAATGACGTGCATAAGTCTGAGAGAGTCAAGATCGCCGCTTATTATCTCGACTGTGAAGCAAACACTTGGTGGCAATGGGTGTCACATGTGTACAAAAGCAAAGGCGAGCACATTCGATGGAGAGATTTTGAGAAGGAGTTGGTCAAATGTTTTGGGACGAGTCACTACTATGACTATGACGAGGCACTCTCCCGAATTCGTCCGAATGGTAGCCTCTGAGACTACCAAAAGGAGTTCGAACGCATTGCGAGTCGGGTGCGAGATTGGCCCGAGAGCGCATTGGTAGAAGTTGCAAATAGGGTAGCCCTCGGTATTCGTGACACGGGTACAATTGCTTTCTTATTTTATTTTTTAATCACCATTAATTTGTGATTACATTGAATTTTTATTTGACTTTTTTATTTGTTTTATGTGAAATAGGTAAAGGACTTAACCAAACTACAACTTTGCAACTAGCTGGAAAAACACGTTGGAGTTCCCATTTTGAGTCCATTTGCAGTGTGATAGATATGTATCGTTCTGTGATTATCGTGCTTAAGCATATGACGGAGGAAGCATCTTCTAATTCTATACGTGGGGAAGCTATTGGTGCTTTAATTGTGATGAGAGCTTTGTCAATCTTTGCAAGAGAAGTCTTTGGATATTTTAAGCGCAATGGATTGTGTGTCAACTACAAAATCTTTGCTTTGTACTCTTAGAGGAGATGGCTTCGATACTCTTCTTAAATACGTGAAAACATTTTGTGAAGAAAATGACATTGAGATACCGGATATGAGTGCTTGTCATCGATCTTCTAGAGGACGTTTTTGCCAACAGAAGTTTCCCACAACAATTGAACATCATTATCACTATGATGTATTCAATGCGACGATAGATTTTCAATTGGAAGAGCTTCGTAGCAGATTTAATGATGGAGCTGTAGAACTTCTCCGGCTCAGCTCTGCATTAGATCCTCGGGATAACTTTAAGTTGTTCAATGCCGATGATATTTATATTCTTGCCGAGAAATTCTATCCTAATGATTTTAGTGGGCAAGAACTACATTATTTGAGGAGTCAGTTAGAGCATTATAGGGTTGATGTTGTCCAGCATGAGAAGTTCCAAAATATTTCTACAATTTCTGATTTATGTCGACGGTTAGTAGAGACGGAGAAGGCAAGACATCACCATTTAATTGACAGACTGATTCGCCTCATTTTGACGCTTCCCGTTTCTATTGCAACAATCGAACGATCATTTTCAGCTATGAAACTTCTCAAAACTCCTCTTCCAAATAAGATGGAAGAAGACTTCTTGGCGAATACTATGATTGTCTACATTGAACAAGAGTTTACTTCGAAAATCGACACAGATTCGATGATGAGTTTTATAATATGAAGAATTGGAGGGCGCATCTTAAATAGGTAATTTTTTTTTTAATAGTTGTAATGAACATGAATCATTTTATATGAGTTTTTTAATTAAAATTTATATTTTATTTTTCCTTTCTAAATTTTACCACGTGTCTTAAATTATTCTTATAATCGATCAGCCCAGGGTATTTTATTTTTCTGGCTACGCCCCTGAGCACAGCAATTCCGGCCTTCGATAACAAAAGTTGGGCCATTCACGGCCAAATTCGAACACGCGAGTTACCCCGTACGGCCGAGTATAACAGCCTTTCTACCACCGCCATCACTCGATAAGACCTCGCAGGTGCACGATTCTTCACCACCAGTAGCCGACGGACCGCCTCAACCGTCACTTTCCCGAATCGCCGACCACCTACCCTCGGCGAGCCTGCTCCCTCGCCCCTCAACCTCCCGTCGACTCCGTCCGCTCTCAGAATCTGCCAAGCGACGGATTGTGCGAGTCGTCGCCGCAGTCGTCGATACCTATCCCTCAGGAAGCAGTCAATCGATTATAGCCCAGCCCCTTTCTCCAGCGTTCTCGTACATCCCCGTCAGCCACCACAAGCTCGCAGGGTCAATCCGGTAAACCACCTCCGATAGCAGCACCCGGAAGCTGCACCAATTCAACCGGCCACAGCCTCTGTCGGTCCGATTCGCGTACCGTGCGAGCCGCCGCCATCCTTCGGTCATTGTCATTCTGTCGCCAACATCTATTGCCGGAAAGCCTACGCGGGTGAGTGAAGAAGAGAAGGATTTTCGAGATTTTCTATTGACGTGAGCTTGGGTTCTGCGATTGCCAAAGAAAGGAGAAAGAAATTTGAGAAGAAAAAATTTGGGGATATGAGGGAGAAATATACGCGGAGAAGAAGAAAGAAATAAAAGAGCAAAGAAAAGGTAAAATTTGGGTTTGAATTGAGCTACATGTTTTGTCTTTATTGGAGTGTTAGTTGGGCCGAGTCAAAGACGTCCATAGATGAGCTAGCTTCAAACTGATTATCAAACTATTTTTGATCCGTGCCTTCTTGCTTGTGGATTCCTAAAGTGCAGTAAGTCTCGAAACCCTCTTTTAAATCGTACGTTTGGATCCTTAGGTGATAAATTAATTCGTTAATTTTCGAGTAAAAGAGATAATTTTGTTTATATATATTATCTTGCTAAATTTTAAGTTTTCGAGGAATCGAGCCCTCGAACCTACCGTGATCATTACTTTTGTCCCTTCCGGTCATTTCCAAAACAGGTGGTTTATTTAAATTTCTATACCGTAAATTGTCTATATTTTGTTGGATGGTGTGATCAATGTATGCATGTGAACCATGTAACCTACGATGTGTGCTGCTTTGGCCGTCGAACGGTTATCCCCGCCGATGTAATACAGTGCCTAATGAAAGGCAACCTCCCTAAGACCTAATGAAAGGCCATGTCGTTGTGTGATGTGAGGCTTTTGACATGTACTCCTATTAGTCGGATAATGATATGTTATAGACTAATGTTCATGAACTTAGGTTAACGGCGTATAATAGCTAATTAGTCGGGTATATTGTGGGGATTGAAATAAGAGTCAATTAGCCGAGTCTACCTGGGGGCTTGAAGTCGGGGCCGTATAATAGCTAATTAGCTAGTTAGATTCTGGGGGCTTGAAAGAAGAGTCAATTAGCCGGGTCTACCTGGGGGCTTGAAATTAGGTTGTATCAGTACATGAATATTATATGTTTAGGGGATGTGATATGAAGATTGATTCATGTTCATGCTACGACCCTACCAATCTATCATTTATATTTGGTTTATGTGCATAGTAGTGAGCAAGTTGTGTACTCACTCCAATGATCCCCCATTTCATATTGAGCAGATGGCTGGCATGGCGATAGAAGACGAGTGGTGGCTGGTCCCTTAAATTGTTTTATGATTCGACTGTTCATGATTTCTGCTTATTGATAAACATGTTTTTGGTATTGAGAATGTTTTGAAATTTATGGTGTTATTTGAAACTGGATGATTTGGTTTTGTAATGATGATGATGATGTCGATTTGATATGATGTTATGAGAAATCGCTGAGTCGTGTGAAATGTTTTGAAATGTGGTAATTATGAAATGGTTTTGAGTAATGCCCTATTAATATTTTTCTTCAAATGGGTATTCATTTTGACAAATGATAGATTATTTATTTTTCATAAAATTGATTTTCTTCTTTTTTAAAACCGAAAAAAAATCTATTTAAAAATAACGGGGCGTTACAAATATTTTTGATGCCATGCTTACATTCTTATTGATGCCATGCTTACATTCTTACTACATTGAGGCTGTACGTTTGCGATGTTTAAAGCCATGAAGCATCAATCGTGTGATTTAATCGATTAGAGCATTTTTTTTCTTTCTTGATGTGTTTTTCTTACCGATTTTGAAAAATATTCAACCCGAACTATTTAAGAAGAAATTAGAGCACACGTTGAAGACATTTTGGACAGTTTTGAACGGTAAAATACGCACAAGAGAAGCAAAAAAATCAAGAAGGAAGAGATCGAAGAGCCGAATATATTTTTTTTAATACTCAATGTTTATTCTTATTATCATGAGCATAAAACCATGTTTTTAGGCTAAATATTTTGTGATTCTAGAATTTGTGAGTATTCAAATTAATTTATGAAATGATTTTTATTACCTTTATTTGAGTGTATCTTTTGTTTATAAACTCCTTGCATTAATTTTTATTGCAAGGGTTTAGAGCTTGTATTTATGCATACTTGTTATTGATTTGACACCAAAAGGAGATATTCTCTTGATGGAATTATGAAATTTGTAACGTAAGAGTCTAAACAGACCGAGAGCGTGATAAAATCTTGCGAGAAAATTAAAATCTTATTAGCAACCGAAAGAGTTAGTTGTTAATCTTGAGACAGAGAAAAGATAAATTGCAATTATCTTTGATTTAATTTGAGATAGAGAAGAGATAGTCGCTTGTGAAAATTGAAGAATATGTAACGTAAGTGGCTAAACAAACCAAAAGAGGATTTTAATCTCACAGTCAACTGAAAGATAAAAATTGAAGTTCACAAACAACACTGAAAGATGAAAATTCAACCATAGGTAAAATATATATGTAGCAAATAAGTGCATATGCACACGCCACATTGCATTGAAATTCTATTACATATTTCTTAATCCGTAGAGATTATATAAGTAAGACGTGAACAGAAAAGCTGAATGGGACAATACATAAAGATAGTGACGACTATCAAGTAGCCTTATTTAAGCATCGATCGTTTTAGTATATAAAATCTCAAGACTCGCAGTACTACATAAAATTAAGAACAGTTGGGGAGTTTCAGTGTGGTTACCGTTACATTCTTGCATATATAACAATAATATTGATTAATGTAACAAGTACAAAAACACTAAGATGCATACAAGTATAAGTATAACACATAACTAAATATTTTTTCCATTAATTTGCAACATTCCACTCAAGTTCCAGTACGTGTGTGTAATCAATGTGGGAAAAATTGCACTATTCATCCACTAACTATAGTCTAGTTGCACTTTCATCCTTTAATTGTTTATTTTTTACTTTTGGTACACTAACATTTTTTTTTTTTTTTGGTAATTTTAGTACAAATCGACATTCCGGTGTTCATTTTGTCGAAAAAGCTGACGTGGGCCTAGTCAGATCTCATTTTTTATTCCCGGTGTGATGTGGCACGAGATGGGTCCAAGTGTTTGGACCCATGGAACAAAATATTATTAAAAAATTTTAAAAAAATAAGAAAATGTTACAAAAATCCACATGTGAAGACACATGGATTAAAATCATTAAACAAAAAACAAAAAAGAAAAAAAAAATTGGATAAAGGGATTTGGGATTGAAGGACCCGGCGGGATTAGGGGTTAAACAAAAAGAAAAGAAAAAAAAAATTGTCTGCAGGGTCGTTGAAATGGCCACCGGATCCGGGCCCTGACCTGAGATGAAGGACTCGGCGGCGGCGATATACAAGATCGCGTTCTTCTGAGGCCTGCCGGAGACTCCCAATTTTGGGATTTGATATTCTCTGGAGGACTCCCAATTTTTCTGAAACTCCGGCTGAAATCGAATCGTATTCGAATTCCCCGACGGACCGAGTTCGGGCTTTGGTCGGAGGTGATTTTCCGGCAAGCTTGGGGTTCGATTCCTAGGCGAGCCCATAAGAGAACTGCCCCGGTGGACTAGAAGTTGGGCCAAATTCCAGTATACCGTATTAAAAATCTCCTTCGAAGAGATCAGGTCCTCTGTTCTTTCTTTCGAAGCGAGCCATTGGCAAGGAATTGATGCACCGAATCTACTCTTGCAGCCTTCGTCCGTCTATGTTCTTCCCCTTCTTTCTATGACGCCAGCTCTCTGATGGGGATGAGATTTCCCCTTTCCTTTTTTCTTTTTGTTTTTTGTTAAATGATTTTAATCCACATGGATTTTTTAATATTTTCTTTTTATTTTTTTTATTTTCTTATATTATTTTGTTCCATGTGTCCAAACACTTGGCTATGTATCGTGCCACATCACGCTGGGAATAAAAAATTAGATCTGACTAGGCGCCACGTCAGCTTTTCCAGCAAAATGAGCACTGGAATGTCGATTTGGAATAAAATTACCAAAAAAAAAAAAATGTTAGTGTACCAAAAGTAAAAAATAAACAATTAAAGGATGAAAGTGCAACTAGGCTATAGTTAGTGGACGAATAGTGCAATTTTTTTCCAATCAATGCGTGATAAGAATATTTCAATTTAAAATATTAAATGGAAGAATATAAATGGAAAGCGAGATTAATTTTGATTGAAAAAAATTATTACCTTTTTCTCTACAGCTGTTAAATGAAACTAGTCGGGCTCACACTCAAGTTTAGCTCAGTTCATTGATAAAAAAAGCTAAACTTATTAAGTGTGAATCAACTCGTTTCATTCGATAAACGAGCTAAGTTCGAACTCATTTAAAATTCGTTTAGTTAACGGTTGAAATCGACTCGATAAGACTAAAAAATATAGATTTTTGTTCAGTTTTCTACAGATTGACTATTTAATACTATGTATAAATGAGTCGAGCTCGAGTTCGTTTTGTTCATTCAAAATTCCTTTCTTTTTTAATGCACAAAAAATAATTCCTTCCTTTTTACAGCTCTTTCCCTCCATTTTCTCCAACAGTGAGACTTTTATGTGAAATAGTATTTCGTTGACAATTGAAGTTGGATACATACATTGGTAAAAGTATGTCAATTTAAAAGGGTTTAATGCACCAAATCCCCCTGTATTATACTAAATCTGCGCGTTTCCCCCCTCTAATTCAAAAATTGCGTCAGACCCCCTTCTATTAAGGTTTTGCATGCGCGAAACACCCTAAACCGTCTAAGATAACAGAAGTGGCGTGCACGTGCGTGCTGTGCGGCTGTTTCTTCATCTTTTCACCCAAAGTCGCGGAATTTACATTTTTACCCTTAAAATCATCCATTTAAATGCCTTCTTCCCCATATTTGACCATAATCTCGCGCAGCCACTCCCTTCCCTTCTTCATTTCAGCTACTTTTTTTTAATACTTGTACTTGGCAAGCAGAACAAGAAACTCCAAGTGGCTCACTTTACCTCGAGAGACGTTTCAGCAATTGGGCATAGAATGCATCCTTTTCTGCTTCTTGTGAGCACTTGTTTCGGTAATTGCCTTTGCAAAGGCCTCGACAATCCTCTACTGCGACTCGAGGATCATTTGGGTCCTCTTGAGCTCCATCTCCATCCTAATCTCTTCAATTTGCCTCCTCATATCCATTCACCTTCTCCATTCTCATAAACCCCTCTCCCAAGGGCAGAATTGTCGCCGCCACCTCACTGCCACTACCACCATCCATTTTCTTTCCATCCATTTTCTTTCTCTTCACGCTCTCGCTGGCCCTTTTCCCAATTTCATTCCTTCCCAAAACCCCATCTCTGAAAACCTCGCCATCTGAGGATGAGGAGGACGGATCGCCGCCGAATCCCTTCTCCATGGAGTCCATCCCCTGGAAGTGGGCCCACGACGAGGCATACAGGCGAACGCCGCCGCTCGCAATGGCTCGGCGGTACCGCTTGCGGAGCTTCTCCATCTTGTGGCGGCACTGGAAGGTGGTCTTCGGGGGCGTGCCGGGGCAGCGCAGCGGAGGTTGCTGCGCCGGAGGGAGCACCAGTTGTCCCTATAGGCGTCGATAAGGGCCATCGTCTCGTTGGGCGACCAACAGCGGGGAGGGAGGCGGCGGACGGCGGTGGCGACGACGGCGGTCGCGGCAGGGAGGGCTAGGGCGGTGGGGATGTGGCGGTCGTCGTCACCGCGAGGGGAGGATGAGGACGGGGACAAGATCGTGGCGGCCATGGCTGTTTCTGCAATCGACGATCTGGTGAATAATTGGAGGATGAGAGAGAAAGTGGGGAGGGGGCGGCGGAGGGTTGTGGCGTGAATGAGGGGAGATCTGATTTTTTATTGAATTTGGGAAGAATTTAGTGAGTGGATCGCGAAGAGAGATTATGTTTATGATTGATTGAAATTTCAATTTCACTTGTAAAATATTATAATAAAGGAGGGCATAACGGGAAGTTTAAAAAAAATTAACGGAGTTAACACTAAAATGTAACTTGGGAACGTCAGCTCGTCAACCCTTAATAGAAGGGGGTCTGACGCAATTTTTGAATTAAAGGAGGGAAACGCGCAGATTTAGTATAATACAGGGAGATTTGGTGCATTAAACCCCAATTTAAAATATTATAATTTGTTATAGCTCGTCTCATTGTTATTGATGAATGAAACTTGGATACTTACAGAGGATATAGGATTGGTTTACACGCCAGGGCCTCAGATACGTTGCCTGATAAATTTGCATTATCATTTAGCCGACTGTCCTCGCAAAAATCAAAGATATAAGTCGTAAGATAGATAAAGAGATAACACATTATTTAAGTATTTAGTTGTAATAATAATAATTAGAGAAACATATTGAAATACTGGAACTTGGAATGAAGGAGAATATTGTAAATAGTAAAAATTGGTAAATTTAATTAATTATGACTAGCTTGTCCAAAATAAATAACACTAAGGCTAATATTAATCCATATCTATATCTATCTATATCTATATCTATATATATATATATATATATATATATATATATATATATATATACTATTCTAAAAGGACGAGTGTTTTTGTAAAAATATGAACTACCTAAAAAACTCTTACTTTGGCATATTTTTAATGGCAAATTAGTAATACACTAATATAAATTATATTTTATATTTTTAAATATAAAAATAAATTACCTAAAAAACCTTTGACATGTTTTTAATGGCAAATTAGTAACATACTTATGTCCATCATATCTTATATTTTTTAATTATAACTAATATTTAATTAATTAAATACAAATACATGAACAAATCATTCCACACTCCTAAAATCAATTACAATATGTTGATTTGGCACCATTATTTCTCACGAATTTGTTTCTTCCACATATCTCTAAAACTGTTTGATAGGATATGGAATTGTTGTTTTGAAAAACGTCATTATTTTTAATATAATTTTAATGGTAATATTGTAATCACATTTCATAACTCTAATATATCAAAATTCTTTAAAGAAAATAAAATTGATCCAATAAAAAAAGCATAATAAACACTTATAAAACTAGAAATCGATATTGTTTTTCTCATAACGACCACAAAGTATAGAAACATTATTTTCAAAATAACCTGTACAAAATGTGTAATAGTATGCGAGATTAATTGTTGAATGATTGTTCTGCAACCTAAACTTCTAATCAATTCAATTTCTTCGGTACATAAGACCAAAACAATTTTATGAAATTGTATAATACTTAAACTTAATCTATTTGTTTTCACGTCAAATGAGATACCACTTTAGCAACATGGATTAATTTTTACCATATAATTATCTACAAATTAATTAAAAATATCTCGAGAATCATGATATGATTTACATGTTGAAAATTAATTTATTTTAATAAAAAAATTGTTAATATCCGAGTCCGGCCCCAACAGAGGTACCGGTCCGATAGATTGAGAACTGAACGGCAGCCGGCCGAGTCAAAGGAGCCGGTCACCAAAACCGCACGTGGGTGCCGAGCTGAATAAGAGTCAAAGTCGTCTGGAACGGCGGGAGGAACCAGTCCCGAGATCGGCACCACACCCATGCAGCTATGGGGTCGGCACCCCATTCGAAGTCTCACAAGGGCGGCCCCTGATGGAAATACGGTGTCAAATACAATAAAATAATGCCACTTGTCCACGAATGATTGTCGATGGGACGTCCAACTCAGCCAAAACGTGTCCGCATTTAATGCAGCCCACGTTCGCATTAAATGCATAGCAGGTAATGATTGGAAAATCCGGAAATCACTCCCAATCAGTCAGAGAAGCGCCGGCTTGTCCCGCTGAACTACTGTACGACAAGATTGGTGAATAGTACCTGAACAGTACCGCATTAAAAACCCTTATAAATAGCAACCCCCTCATTTATTTTTGGGTTGTTGAATCCCAACGGCTTGAACTCATACTCTCTCTCTCTAAGACTTGTAAGAAACTCTTGTAAGCATTATAAGTATATCGCAAGTGTCGACCTCGTACGAGAGGCCGACTTCGTGATCCGTTAATAAAACCATAATTAAACCGTATTTCCTCGTCCTTATCTTATTTTCTTTCCATTACTCGACTTTTTAACCGTTGACCGGAAACGTCCGTCAACAGTTTGGCGCTAGAAGGAGGGCCCATAAGTTACTTGGTGTCGATTTTTCGATCTTGTGAAGACTCCACATCACACTCATCTTTTCCCACCTTTTCACTTTTAAAAGCAGCTCAAAATGCCTTCATCCGGACATGACGAGTCCTCCCAGCAGTCCGGCTCCCAGCCTCACCGACGCAACGGCGGGGAGACCTCCCGTCGCGTTTAGCAGGGGCCCATCGTCCCTGTTCCCCCTGTTTCCACCTTTGCTGCGGCCATGCAGCACCCCGACGTCCTTAAGGCCCTTGAGGGGGTCTTCGCTCGAGCCCTAGCCAGTCAGGCTGCCGGGGCAAACACCGTGCCGCCCACGGAGAATGCCGGCAACACCCTGCTCCATATCCCCGAGAAAGAAGCCGGGGGGCAGAGGAACCCGGCGAGGTCTAAGGCCATTGCTCAATCGCCGAACCGAGAGGCGCAGACCGGCCGCGACAAAAGCGTCAGACCGGCGCCAACCGAGCAGACGGGAGAAAGTCGCTCGGGACGAAGCCTTCAAGTCGCCCGCCGATCTGTCCACCAGCGCCTAGGTGAGAAGGGTCAAACCAACCGCGACCTCCGAGAAGTAATCAGGCGCGGAAAAACGATTGGGCACGATACCGAGGAGGTCGCTGCCCTCAAACGCCGAATCGCCGAACTGGAGGGTCGGCACCCCTCAGGGAGTGAGCTGTCACTCCCCGCCTATCCCCGACCTTCCATTCGGCCGACTCCCCGAGTCGCGGACAACGCGTCACCTCTCTCCCCCGATATCCTGCAACAAGCCGTCCCGAAGGGAATACAAATACCCCAGCTCGGCCTCTATGATGGGAGCTCGGACCCCGATTCCCACCTCGGCCTCTACACCTCATGGATGGACTTGCACGGCGCCTCCGACGCCCTGCGCTGTCGCATGTTCTCCCTGACGCTGGGGCCCAAGGCGCAGAGGTGGTACCATTCCCTTTACCCCCACTCCATTTCAACCTGGGCACAACTCAGGTCGGCGTTCCGGTCTCACTTCATCGGATCGTAGGTCAACCTCGCCCCCAAGGAATCCATCTCCAACATTGTACAGGGCGAGAATGAAAGTTTAAAGGATTACATCGCCCGGTTCAACGACCGAGTCCAAAATATGGAGCGGTGCCACCCCGACGCCTTGCTCATCACGGCCCAGGGTGGCCTCAGGCCGAGACGCTGTTCAGGTGGTCCCTGTGTCAAAACAAGCCAACCACCTACCAGGAGTTCCTCACCCGCGCTCAGGACTATATTATGGCGGAGGAGTCCTCATTCATCCCGACGTTCGACGCCACGCCGGCACCGGTGCAGGCGAAAGGGAAGGCAAAGGAAGAAAAATCGGGAAAACCGAGCAAGTCGTTCGCTGAGATCCGGGCTCAGCGGAGACAAAGGGCCGAGGAGCTGAAAGAAAGCTATCAAGGCGTCTTCTCGGTAGGAGCCGCGGCGGTCTACGAGGAGATCAAGGCCAAGGGGTTGCTACCAGACCCCAAACCAATGTTCACCGACAAAGACAAGGTGGATAAGACCCGCTACTGCTCCTACCATAAGGCGCATGGGCACAACACCGACCAGTGCCGAAACTTGATCTCGGCACTGCTTAAGCTGATTGATGACCCCCAACTCCGGAGATTCACACACTCCGGAGAGAAGAGGAAGAAAGGGGGCCGCTTCGAGGAAGGCCCGGACAGCGAAGAGGATGCCGACGTGAATCCTCGAAGAAAAAAGCCGCAGCAGGGCGGCCCCCACGAAATTATGACCTTCTGCCCCACCCATCAAGATGAGGCCGGCACCTCCAGGGGCAGAAAAAGAGACCGGTCCCCTTGTACCGGGGCCGACCCGGCCAACCTCCCAACACGGCGCGTCAACACGAGCCGGAGTGACTCCCTCCTTTCCAGGAGGCAAACCAAGGCCTATGCCCGACAGGCCTATCATGCCGGGCAAAGGGTGATGCACGCCAACAGCAGGCCGGCGCTAGAGCCGACCCCAAACACCATCACCTTTACCGATGAAGACGCCTTCCTGTTCGATCATCCACACTCCGATGCCTTGGTGATCACGGCACCGATCATGGCGATAAAGATCCATCGCATCATGGTCGACACGGGGGCCTATGCAAGCATCCTTTACTACGAGACCTTCAAAAAGATGGGTATCGATAGGAAAGAGGTGCAGCCCTGCCGGGAGCGAATCCAGGGTTTCAACGGACAGACCGTCGCCCCTGTCGGACTAGTCACGCTGCCGGTCCGGTTCGGGGAGAAGGGGTAGCCCACGAAGACGATTTTAGAAACATTCAAAATCGTGGACTGCCCAAGCGAGTACAACGCCATTCTGGGCAGGACGGCACTCTATAAACTGAAGGCCGCCGTCTCCATCTTTCATTACTCCCTCAAATTCCCAACTCCCGATGGGGAGGAGACCCACCGGGGGGACCAAAGGGAGGCGCGGGAATGCATCCTAACCATCCCGCGCACCGTAATAAACGTGGCGAACCTTCAGGAAAACGCCGGGGTGACAGACGCCGGGTCGGCACGCGACGGTCATAGGGGCAACCGCATGCTGGGAAACCAGACAGGTTCGCACCCCTTGACCTCATCAAGTACCGACCCCACAATCACGGAGCCCAACGCCGGGGTAGATAACTTGGCACCCGGTGCCGAGATGACGGACCCCATCGAGGACAAAGTCGAGGCCGACCTCGACAGGGACAGGGGGAGAAGGGCTGGCAAAAAGCCAATCATGGAGGAGGACAAGCTCGACCCCCGGACACAATACGAAGAAAAAAGGGGGACAAAGAGGGCCGAGCCGATGGACGAAGTCGAAATCATCTTCATCGACGAAGAGACTTGCCAGAAACAACTCCGGATTGGGAGCAAGTTGCCGGAGCCTATGAAGGCCGAACTGACCGAATTTCTCCGGCAAAACGCAGACGTCTTTGCGTGGACCCATGAGGACATGGTCAGCATCGACCCACAGGTCGCCTGTCACTGGTTGCAGGTCGACCCCACGGTCAAGCCGGTCGGGCAAAAGCGGAGGAAGCTCGGCCCCGACCGACAGCAAGCCTTGGAAGATGAAGTGACCAAGCTTAAAGATAACGAGTACATACGCGAAGTCCGATACCCGACCTGGGTGGCCAACCCGGTACTCGTGAAGAAGAGCAGCGGGGCATGGCGGCTGTGCATTGATTTCTCCGACTTAAACAGGGCGTGCCCCAAAGACAGCTATCCCCTCCCTCACATTGACTACATGGTCGACGCAACCTCAGGGCACGAGCTGATGAGTTTCATGGACGCGTACTCCGGCTACAATCAGATCCCCATGCATCCGGACGATGAGGAGCATACCTCCTTCTATTCGGCACGCGGACTCTATTGTTACACAATGATGCCGTTTGGGTTGAAGAATGCCGGGGCCACCTACCAACGCTTAGTGAATAAAATGTTTGCTAGTTTGATAGGTGAATGTATGGAAGTGTATGTAGATGACATGTTAGTCAAGTCCGTGTACGCGTCCAGTCATGTAAACGATCTTAATAAAATGTTTTCCATTTTGCGTGATTATTCGATGAAGTTAAACCCGAAAAAATGTACTTTTGGTGTTGGGTCGGGGAAATTCTTGGGGTATATAGTTAGTCAGCGCGGCATCGATGCAAACCCCGAGAAAATTAAGGCGGTGCAAGACCTCCGACCGCCAACGTCAATCAAAGGAGTCCAGAGCCTGACTGGCAAGCTCGCCGCACTAAGCCGATTCATTTCAAAGTCTACCGACCGCTGCAAACCTTTCTTCGACGCTATCAAGAAAAACCACAAGTTTGAGTGGGCGCCGGCCTGCCAAAGGGCGCTGGAGGCTATCAAGGAGAACCTTAGCCAGGCTCTGACAATGCAAAAGCCCCGCCCAGGTGAAATGTTATATCTATACCTGGGAATTTCCGAGGTGGCCGTAAGTGCCGCCCTGATTCGAGAAGACGACTCGGGCCAATTCCCGATCTACTACGTCAGCAAGGCTCTTCATGATGCCGAGTTGCGGTACCCGCCGATGGAGAAGCTTGCCTTCGCCTTGGTGACCGCGGCTCGAAAACTCAGACCGTACTTCTTGGAGTACCCAATCACTGTCCTCACGGCCTACCCGCTAAGACAAATCCTACACCGACCCGACACCTCGGGTCGAATGGTTAAATGGGCAGTGGAGCTGGGACAATACGATATCCAGTACCGACCCCGAACAGCAATGAAGGGGCAGGTACTATCAGACTTCATAGCCGAGTTCACGCCGGGAGTCGAGGAAACAAAGCGCGAAGAACCTTGGGTGATGTACGTAGACGGGTCCTCCACTGCCGGACGAGCAGGCGGAGGGGTCGTCCTCGTGGATCCCCAAAAAAGGCTGTTCTGTCACTCAATTCAATACCTCTTCCCGGCAACCAACAATGAGGCCGAATACGAGTCATTGCTATCCGGGCTCGCTTTGGCCGAAGCCATGAGTCTGACCGACCTCACCATATACTCCGACTCCATGCTGATGGTTAAACAATTTCTGGAGAATTCGAGGTCAAAGAGCCAAGACTAGCCCCATACTTGGGACTAGTGAAGAAGAAGTTAACCAAACTCCGGACCCGAATAGAACATATTCCGCGAACGGAGAACGTGCAAGCTGACGCCCTGGCCCGTCTCGCCTCAAGTGCCGGGGTGGAAAGCGTCGAGTACGTGCAAGTCGCCCACAAGGAACAACCCTCTGTGCTCGGCATATCCGTAATGAGCACCGACCAGACCGTCGCAGACGAAGAACCGAATTGGATGATCCCGATCAGGTCGTATCTTGAAACCAGTGCGTTGCCGTCTGACCCAAAAGAGGCCAGACAGCTCCGTACCCGGGCAGCTCGATTTACGATCGTGGCCGGTGAACTGTTCAAGAGAGGATACTCGGCACCCTTGCTCAAGTGCGTGGACGGTAAGAACGCCGAGTATATTCTGAAGGAAGTCCACGAGGGCATATGCAGAAACCACTCTGGAGGATACGCCCTCGCCCACAAAGTTCTTAGGCAAGGATACTACTAGCCTAGCCTGAAAAAGGATGCCCTGGACATGGCTCGAAAATGCGCAAAGTGCCAAACATTCGCACCGAACATCATCCAACCTTCGCAGCCCCTGAAGTCGATATTCAGCCCATGGCCGTTCGCCAAGTGGGGTATCGACTTGATCGGCCCCCTACCTACCGGGAAAGGCGGAGTAAAATACGCGGTCGTCGCCGTGGACTACTTCACGAAGTGGGCAGAAGCCGAGCCGCTAGCCACTATCACCGAGTAGAAAATGATCGACTTCCTATGGAAGTCCATCGTATGTCGCTTCGGGGTGCCGAACTCTATAATCACTGACAATGGAAAACAGTTTGAGGGGAGGAAGCTGGAGGCATTTTGCGAAGAGCACAACATCAAACACTTCTTCTCGACACCTTACCATCCCCAGTCCAATGGCCAAGTCGAAGCCGTTAACAAAATTATCAAACAAGGGCTCAAGGTCCGACTTGAAGCCGCAAAAGGAACCTGGCCAGAAGAACTCCCGAACGTGCTCTGGTCGTACCGCACAACAGCGAGGTCATCTACGGGAGAGACGTCGTTCTCCCTAGCATACGGGACCGAAGCAATGGTACCTGTCGAGCTCGGCGCCCCAACCTTTCGAGTAACCAACTTCGAAGAGGAGTACAACTCCGAGTCGTTAAGAGCAAATCTCGACCTGATAGACGAACACCGGTCACAAGCCGAACTCAAAAACGTGGCGTACAAAAGACGAAGCGAGAGATACATCAATTCCCAAGTCAAGTCCCGCTCCTATCAGGTCGGCGACTTGGTGCTAAAAAGGGTAACGGGGCCTGACCCCGGACCGCTAAAACCGAAATGGGAAGGGCCCTACAAAATCAGCGAGGTCCTCCCACATGGGGCCTACCGTCTCGAACACCTAGACGGCACCCCCCACCAATACCCGTGGAATTCGGCGTTTTTGAAAAAATTTTACCAATAGGTCTAGGACCATCTTGTATTTTCATTTTTTGTAATTTTACTTTGTAAAAATAGATGAAGCTTGTAAAGATGTATGTTTGCTATGCTTTACTTTGTAATTTTACTTTAGCCCTTGATAAGCATAGATCGAGTCGAAGCGGCGTAATTAACGTAAGGAACGAAGTGTCGGCCAGGATCAGTACGATGACCTGGTCGGCACTAGCTGGGCTCAACTAGGAAGCCCAGTCAGGCCAATAATACCTCCGAGTCCGAACGCGAGACCGGTCAGGTAAGCTGCCACATAATTATGTGCAGGCCGGGTCAGTACGATGACCCGACCGGCACGAGCCGGGCTCGGCAAAGTAGCCCGGTAAGGCCACTGCGCCAATGTAAGAAATGAAAAATAAAAAGTAAGTAAAAAGTGCCGAGCCCAATCCCGGGCTCGGCCTAGTAAACAAGAAGTACCGAGCCCAATCTCGAGCTCGGCAACGTAAGTAAATAAATATTCGACACGGCACCGAGCCCATACTTGGAAAAATCGAGAATAAACAATCATCCATTCATAAGTAAATAAAAAATGTCGAGCCCAATCTCGGTCTCGGCCAAGTAAATAAAAAGTGCCGAGCCCAATCCCGGGCCCGGCCAAACAAATAAGAAAGCGCCTAACTCGGTGCCAAACCCATACTTAGCAGAAAAATTGCGAAAATGTGTAAAAAAATATAAACATCCAAGCAAACAACATTCATTCAAAAACAAACAATAACATTCATTCGTTCAAAATAAAACATAAAAATTCATAAATCAAGTTCTTCATAAAAAGACCACAAACGGTCAACAAGAACGGCTCGCAGGCCGAAAATAAACTACTTCCCAGGAGAGGGATTGGAAGACAAGTCCACCACGGCTATCTCCGAGGGTTCCACCGCCACCTCGGCATCTTTGCCGGTCTCATCGCCCGCGTCCGCCTCGGTCCCGGCATCGCCCTCGGCTGCCCTCGAGGACCCGGCCTCATGGTCGTGCGTCCCCCGCAGGATCCGAGAGGGGTCGGCTTCATCTGCAAAGTCTCGGCTCGGCAACAGGAAAGACATATAGTCGGAGAGAGCCTCGCCTGGCTTTAGGCGCATCTCGTCGGGAGGCGTCACGCCGAAGTTGGCGAAACCGACGATCTCGTCCTCCGTCCAACCCCTCTGCCGGCGGACCAGAGCCGCCTCCTCCTCGTCCACCTCACAGACGAGTCCCTCGAACTCGGCACTCAGCCCGTGCTTGGAGATCTTCGCCCGCATGATCTCGCGGAAGTCCTTCAAGGTCAACAGGCCGGCGTCGAGCCGCTGGAAGAGCCAATAGAGATTATAGCCGACCCCGGAGTCCATGTCGGCCATGATATCCTTGCTGAACAGCTTCTGGACCTCCGGGTATGTCGGCAGAAGAAGCGAAATGCGGGGGCGGCCATCCTCCGAGGTCTCCTTGGCGACATGCTTCTCCATCTCGGCAGTGTGCGCCTCGAGCTGTTTCTGAAGGCTGACGACGTGGGCTTGGAGCTTGTTGAGCTCGGCCACATGCCGGTAAAACTCCTCAGTCATAGCCTTAGCATGCTGCTCCCCAAGCTCAAATTCTCGGGCCGCCCAGGCCGCCCTCTCCTTCCTTAGCTCCTCGGCCATCCTGGCCTGCGACCGAGCAGCCTCCAACTCTTTCTCCCTGGCCTTCGCCGCCTCGGCCTCAGCCAACACCAGGCGGTTCTCCAACTCCGAGGCCCGCTTCGCCGAGGTCTGCAAGGAGACAATCTTTCCACGGCAGAGCTCGTGGTCGGCCTCCATCTTCCTGTGGTCGGCCAGGGCCTTCTGCGAGCGATCGGCAGCCTGGACGAGCTCGACCAGTGCACGAGAGATGGTCCCCGCCGCATGCTGTATAAGCGATGGGGTGGAGAGCTGGGAAACAGCGGCTTGCGCCGCCGGGGTCCAGGCAACCAGGGGGAGCCGAGCCGCCCGAATCATCTCGTCGGGGACCCCGAACTGATTGGGGACAGAGACCCCATCCGCGGCACGCAGATCCAGATACCAGTCATCTGGAAAGCCGGGGAGAGATTTAGCCAGGCGGGCCCTCCGCTCGGCATCAACGGGGACGAAGGTGTTCGCCCCGTCTTGGTGGATGTGGGCAGCCTTCTCTTTGGCGAGTCCCGACTCCACAGCCTCGGCACCCTTTTTCTTCTTGGCAGCGGCCTGCTCCCCGACGCCCGCGCCCGGGGCCTCGCCGCTGATCGGCCTCGACTCTTCCCTGGCTCGGCGCCTTGTCAGGCGCGGCTCCGGCACGGCAGCGCTCGGAGCCTGGGAAGTGACCGGGTTAGCTTCAGGCGTCGCCGCCACAGTCACCTCGGCATCCTGAGATCCCTTGTTCAGAGCTGCCCTTTTCTTCGCCAAATTCAATCGTCCAGACATAGCGGCAGTTGTTCGAGCCTTCAAAGGATTTGGGTTTTTGCGACGGTATTTGTTCGCGGCCTTCGCCGATTCAAACCCCTTGAGTCTGAAGAGAGGATAATAGACTGCAAAAGAGAAACGCCTAGATTAAGTACCAATGAACGATCAGATGCCGAATAATGCTTAGGTGCCGAGCAGGAGTAAAGACCATACCTGGCTTGAACGATCTGTCGATGACTTCAGGACTCAAGTTGTTGTCGAGAAGGGTCTCCTCCTTAGTAAGCGTCGAGTAGTGTCGTCTTTCGGGATTGAGCCTCAACAAAGTATCGATCCGAACAGCGAGACTGGAACTGGGTGCCGGGCTCGTGCTGTGGACTGCAAACGTAAATTATGACCTGTTAGAACAAAAAAGAAAAATCAGTAAAGAACGAAAGAGGAAAAAGAAAAAAGCTTACGAGTATGGGAAATGAAACTTGTCGGCGCATGCCGAGTCGCATTCTGGGTCCTCCACTCGCCCCCGACCCAGAACCACTTCGGCATATACCCATGGAGGGTCTCCGGCAACTTGGCCACCAACGACTTGTCAATGCCCGGCAACATCAAGCTGTAATAATTGCCCGTGTCATCGGAGCGCCGGAAAGAGAATAACGACTTCACCTCGGCATCTGTGGGATCGGGCCAGCCTTCACGACGGAACATGACGATCAAGCCCACGAGCCGGGCGAACACCGTCGGCACAAACTGACTGATGCCGATGCCGATCTCGCTGAAGATATCGTTGAGCGCGCCGGGCAGGGGAAAACGGAGGCCCAGGTGGATACTATGCCGATAAACCCCTATGCAGCCCGGCGGCGGGCAGTGGATTCGCTCCCCGGGGTAGGTGCAAAAATTCGAACCCCGGGCCCAAAGTTGTACTTCCCCCTCAGTTGAGCCAGATCGGCATCATCCAAGACCGAGGCGGTGTTCCACGCCGACATCTGGCTCGGCGTCGCCCAAACTCTCTCAGGCCGGTGTCAAAACCCGGGCGGAACGGTAGTCACCGCCTCGGGGGCGGCATCCATCGACGTGTCCCCCATAGGAACGCGCTCTCGCCCGCTAGTATCCCCCCTGAGGGCCTCGTCGACCAGATCTGGATCAACGTCAGAGTCGGTGTCCAAAAAATCGAGGTCAACCGAGTCAGCGTCGGCAGCGGCGGTCGGGTCCAGGTCGGCATCATTACCCTCGCGCAGCGGCGACGAAGGAGGGCTGGGTCCATCACCCCCACCACCAGAGGCGGTTTCGACCGCCGAAGGATCCGGCCGGACCACCGAAATAGGGACGGCGGTGAGGATGACATCCGCCTGCCGGAAAGTGTCGTCGCCATCACCGGTAAAGTCGCCGCCGTCACCCGCAGATCTTGGAGGAGATGACATCACGACCAAGAGAACGAGAGAAGAAAAAATAAGAGGGAAGGGTGAGAATTACCGAAGAGTAGCTGAAGACCGTCGCCGGAAAAGTTCTTCAGATAGGCTCGAAAGTCGCAAGGCTCAGAGGAGATCGAAAGTTCGAATTTCTTGAAGATGGGAAAAGAGAAAGAATTTCTGAAAAGGGGTATATATAAGACCGCCCAACCAATTAGACGGGGACACGTGTACGGGCCTTTTGAAATCCGAAATTTAAGGCAAAAGTAACCGAAACATCCTGAGCAAGCCAACCGTCATCTCCTGTAGTCAACCGTTATGCCCCTTCGAAATACTTGGCCCTTAATCTGCCACGTGTCCCCCCCTGTGTGAACGCGGTTAACGCACGTCTTCAGTTACCGACCGTTACGTCCCCACGTCTTCGGTTACCAGCCGTTACACCCCACGTCTCTGGTTACTAATCGCAACGCCCAAGTGTGGTGAAGATGCCGACCTCAAGAAAGGGTCAGACACGAACTCGATGGACCCAACTCGGATCCAACCTATCGAAGACGACCTCAGGAGAGGCCCGATGTACCTCACCTGAGCTCGGGGGCTTGTATGTTAATATCTGAGTCCGACCCCAACAGAGGTACCGGTCCGATAGATTGAGAACCGAACGGCAGCCGGCCGAGTCAAAGGAGCCGGTCACCAAAACCGCACGTGGGTGCCGAGCTGAATAAGAGTCAAAGTCGTCTGGAACGGCGGGAGGAACCAGTCCCGAGATCGGCACCACACCCATGCAGCTATGGGGTCGGCACCCCATTCGAAGTCTCACAAGGGCGGCCCCTGATGGAAATACGGTGTCAAATACAATAAATACTTGTCCACGAATGATTGTCGATGGGACGTCCAACTCAGCCAAAACGTGTCCGCATTTAATGCAGCCCACGTTCGCATTAAATGCATAGCAGGTAATGATTGGAAAATCCGGAAATCACTCCCAATCAGTCAGAGAAGCGCCGGCTTGTCCCGCTGAACTACTGTACGACAAGATTGGTGAATAGTACCTGAACAGTACCGCATTAAAAACCCTTATAAATAGCAACCCCCTCATTTATTTTTGGGTTGTTGAATCCCAACGGCTTGAACTCATACTCTCTCTCTCTAAGACTTGTAAGAAACTCTTGTAAGCATTATAAGTATATCGCAAGTGCCGACCTCGTACGAGAGGCCGACCTCGTGATCCGTTAATAAAACCGTAATTAAACCGTATTTCCTCGTCCTTATCTTATTTTCTTTCCATTACTCGACTTTTTAACCGTTGACCGGAAACGTCCGTCAACAAAAATTATATTCATAAAATTGTATAATACTAAAACTTAATCTATTTGTTTTCACGTCAAATGAGATACCACTTTAGCAACATGGATTAATTTTAACCATATAGTTATCTACAAATTAATTAAAAATATCTTGAGAATCATGATATGATTTACATGTTGAAAATTAATTAATTTTAATGAAAAAATTATATTCATATATTATCATTACTCATCTATCTATTAATATGTGTTATTATAATAAAATGGTTTTTAAAAAAAAAATGTACAAAATAAAATATTTATATATTTGAGTATAAATGAGGGGATTATAATTATATATAATATAATATAAAGATATAAAATTAATTGATATAAATAAGACATATGATTCTAATATATAAACACACACACATATATATATATTAAAATACATATGAAAGAACAATTTAAAGTTAAAAAAATAATAAATCTAATATATAATATTAAATTTATAATTAAGTGGTAGCACTTACTAATAAATGTGAAAAAAAGTAATAAATAAAAATATTATAATTAGTAAAAGTAATTGTAGAACTTTTAAATTTGTAATTATCGATGTAAACGAGCCAAATTGTTCACCACATGTTAATTTTTTGCGCTTATTAGTTTAGTGTATAAATTTTAGACGATAGATATTTATACTTTTATCCATGTAGTTTAGAAATTTATTTTTATTTTTTTAAAAAAAGCTTTGATAATTTTGATTTTAAATAACGTTTTATTTGCTATTAGTTTTTAATATAATATATAAATAACATATATATACAATAATACTTTTTATTATTTGATATTTAATGTGCAAGAAATGTAACTCAATTGATAAGTTAATAGTTCATGTATTTAATATATTTTTAATAGAAAAATTATAAATACATCTAATTAATAACAAAAACTCCTACATAAAAAATATAATTTATAAAGGAATAAAAAATGGTACATTGCAATGAAAAATCCAACGGTAAGACATCCAGTGAAAATTCCAAATGATATTTTATTCATATAGCTGTCATTGTAAAATTTCATTGACTATTCCAACAGAGATCAAATTACATTATATTGAAATTTCAGTGGATTTAATTAATCTAATTATCATTATTTATTATTGTGTGAATTTCCGTTTGAATTTTTTTCTGGTCATATTTCAACATTTGGAAAAAATGTCTAAGAATTTCAATGGAAGTTTTATTCAAAATCTACCTGCAGTGGTGGATACAAATAATTTCATACTTGAGGCATTATTTACAGTCGCCTTGTTTCCGCTGGTTCGGTTAGGTGTCGACACTTTGGAAGGGCTCGTTTAGTTTCGTTATTTTGTTTTGTTTTTTCAGTTTAGTTAGTTTCTTAGGCTTTGTGATCGTTGTGCTTGTGTTTTTGGTCTGGGCCGTTGGCCTCTGTATCTGAACGGGAGCAAATTTAGTATCCTGTTGGGATCTGCTTCCGTTCTATTCTTCTGTTGAGAGCCTTGTAGTTTTTCTTAGTGTTTGTCGTTTTGTGTTGTGCGTTTCGTCTTTCGGTTTCTAGCGTTGCTAGTTTCGGGTTTCTAGGCGGTCATCAGACTTGTCCTCCCATTTTATTCTCCCGTTAGGAGCTTTGTACTTTTATTTGCATTTTGTGCGTCTTGATTTATAATAGTTCGTCATTATAATATATAAATATTTTTCATAATTTGTCATCTTTCTCATTTATATACATGTTACACATCAATACAGTTACAATTAAAAAAATATAACTTTTCTCAATTCAACATAAGCAAATAATTGAAAATAATTATGTTTTTTAAAATATTATGAACAAAAATTGACTCGACAATATTATTGATGAATTTATGAATTATAAATATTTAATTGTAATATAAATTAAAAAAATTGTAATTAAATATAATATAATATAAGATATACAAATAATTGATATATAATGAGACAGATGATCGAAAAAATTCTAGACTTTATATTATGCATTTCTTGAAAAATCTTCAGTTAAGAACATGTATAAATTAGTAATATAAAAATGAATTACCTGTCCAAAGATAACTCAATGTCATTAGGATTCTCTCGTTTGGGAGCGGTTTGCGATTCTCTCGTTTGGGAGCGACCTAATCTCTTCATCTTCGAAGTGTTGATTCTTTGTTTTGCTTGATAATAAACCTTCGTATATTCTCAAATTCTCTGTAATTCGCAAGCACTAGTTATGGCCGATTCGAGTTGCATCGGGCACGACGAGGATCTAGCAGATCGAATTAAGAACTTCTCTCTATCCGAAAAGGAAAGCTTAATTACTGGTATAGAGCATGAAGATATTAAGCTGTGTGCGGAAGAATGTGAAAGGAGTCTTTTTGGGAAAGTGATTGGAGAACGTAGAGCCAGTTGGATTGGAATAAAGAGAGCTATGAGCCACATTTGGAGGTTACAACAACAAATGGAGGTGAAGGAGCTTGGATATAATTTCTTTCAGTTTGTATTCCAAAGCAGAGATGATATGCGCAAAGTTGGGGATGGAATAAGTTGGAGCGTCGAGAACCAACACATAATCTTAAAGGAATGGGAGAAAGGGCTGACAAGCAATCATCCGGCTTTCCAAGAAATCACTATGTGGGTTCAGGTATGGAACCTTCCTATTAATTGTTTGAGCACAGAAGTTGGACTTAAAATAGGGAAAATCTTCAATTCAGTCCAAAATGTGGTTATAGCTAGTTCAGGAAACCATGGGGGCAGAATTATTAGACTATTGGTTTCACTGGATATAAATGAACCTCTCCCAAGGTGCACCAACATTCAACTGGAAGACCAAATAATAAGTGTGGGATTCAGGTATGAAAAACTACACAATCTATGCTACTATTGTGGTCTGCTGGGACATTTGGATAGAGGTTGCAAAAAACGAATAGCTGCCATTAAAGCTAAAGCTGTAAAAGAAGGGCAGTATGGAGACTGGTTAAAAGCAGTGGAAGGTCAAAACTGGATAGAAGTGGGTCTGTCGAACTCCAGGAACTCTCCTTCCTCCAATCAGACACCAGACAAATCTTCACCAGTAAGAAGCACCACTAGAATGGGAGACAAAGGAAAGCAGCTAGTGCCAGTTCCAACTCAACTATCTAATGAATTCAACCCTGGTGGAGAAGCCTCAAACTCAGCTCAGGGAGAATCAAATCCTCAACCAAACTCAGCAGTTAAAAATGCTTCTTCTTCCCACCTTCAGAACCACTTGGAGTCTACTGACACAGGAAAAGAAGAAGGTTCTCAGAACAAGGCAATGGAAATGGAACTAGTGGTCCAAGTTCCTTCAATCCCAGTACAAATCCAAGCCAATCTCATTAAACCTTCAAAAGATTCAGCTAGTCTTAAGCAGAGGACTTGGAAAAGGGCATTGAGCAGAGAAGGAAGGCTGCAAAGAAATGAAGATCCAGTGTTGATGATTCAAGATAGTATCAGCAGCAAGA
>BKCP01005938.1:252380-267578 GCA_008636005.1 Striga asiatica | reverse complement strand
GGTGTTGTTTGCTTCATCATCCAGCAAGAAAGTCAAAAGTTCCCAAGCTATGGTGGAGGATGCCAGCCTCAAGTGGCACCCCAAACCTCAATGTTAGCCGCAGTGTGGAATTGTAGAGGGCTGGATGGGCCCTCTACAATTTCCCAAATCAGAGAGTCCATTAAGGCTCATGACCCCACTTTTTTCTTTCTTTCTGAAACAAAAAAATCAAATGGCTTTGTTAAATCTGTAGGTAGGAAGTTGGGATATGTAGATAGATTTTCCTTTGTAGACCCTGTGGGTCTCAGTGGGGGTTTGCTTTTATGTTGGGATCATAATGTAAATATTATTAATATTATGTCCAAATCCTTTTACATTGCTGTTCACTTTGAATTAGATTCTGGCCCTTCTCAATGGGGCATTTTTGTTTATTTGAGTACTTGCAAGCAGACTAGAATGCAACAATGGAATGAATTGATTAATGATAAAAATCTCTGGGGTACAAGATGGTTTGCTGTGGGAGACTGGAATGACATCTGTGTTAAAGAGGACAAAGCTGGTGGTAATTTGAGGAGTGACAGAAGCCTCTTAGGTTTTAACACTTTCATTTATGACATGGAGATGGAGGAACTTCCTATGCAGGGTTATAGATTCACTTGGTGCAATCTCAGGGAAGCAGAAGGTATGGTGGAGGAGAAACTGGACAGAGCCTTTGCATCAACAGATTGGCTACTAGACTTTCCAAGTGCAGTGGTCTCTAATAAACTGAGGAGTGCATCTGATCACTCAATGCTACTTCTTTAGCAAAGGAACAACTCAACTAAAATCCACAGCAAGATTTCATTTTGAAAAGAAATGGCTTAAGATGGAGGGGCTATCTGAAATTGTCTCATCAGCATGGAATGAACCAACCTCAGGCACCCCTTTTTTCAAACTCAAGGAAAAAGTGAAGAACACAAGGGTAGCTCTTCTTAAATGGAGTTCGAAGTTCAAAACCAATAATTAGCAGTCAATTGAAGTGCTTACAAGGAAATTAGAAGTGTTAAGAGAGGCTCAACCAGATGACTATTGGGAACAATGGAACAGTACAAGGCATGAACTAAATGAAGCACACAGACAAGAAGAACTTCACTGGCAGCAAAGATCAAAACTGAGATGGCTCAAAGAAGGTGATGGCAACACCAAGTTCTTTCATGCATATACTCTTCAGAAAAGGAAGCTCAATGCAATATCAAGGCTTCTAACTCCTACTGGATCTGTGCTTTCCACTCAAGAGGACATTGAACACCATATTGCTGACTTCTATTCTAAACTATTCACATCAGAGGGTAGTTGGGATGGAGAGTCAATCATTAATCTCAAAACCTCAGACAATTACTGCAGACATGAACCAGAGTCTACTGAGACCAGTCACTGAAGAGGAGGTCAAAGCAGCTGTTTTCTCCCTACCACCTGAGAAATCACCTGGAGAGGATGGCATGAATGCTCTTTTCTTTCAGCATTTCTGGAACTTGGTTAAAGTGGATGTCTTTGAAGCTATCCTCAGTTTCTTCCATTCTGGGATTTTCTTTAGCAGAAATACACCTCAAAGTTTGAGAGACAGAATTTGTGATGTGCTTCAGGGCATAGTTCCTCATAGATCAACAAGATACCTTGGATTGCCTCTGGGGATTGGCAGATCCAAGAAAGAAGTTTTTTACTACATCCTTTCATCCATCAGGAGCAAATTGCAGGGCTGGAAGCACAATCTTCTCTCTCCAGCTGGCAAAGAGGTATTGATTAAATCAGTCCTTCAGGCCCTCCCCATTTTTTCTATGTCATGTTTCAAACTACCAGTTGGCATTGGCAAAGAAATCTCTAGAATATGTGCTGCCTTTTGGTGGAAATCTGGAGACAACATAGGAGCAGGAATACACTGGAGAAAATGGGAGAGACTCACTCTGCCCAAGCTAAAAGGAGGTTTGGGGTTCCTTGACATCAACCTATTCAATGAGGCCTTAATATGTAAACAGCTATGGAGAGTTTTCTCCAAGCCAGAGCTTTTGGTGAGTAGGATTTTGAAGGACAGATACTTCCCCAACAGTTCCATTTTCAATGTTGAAAGAACACAGAAAGGCTCTTGGCTTTGGCACAGCTGGCTCTCTGTGATGCCTATTTTTTCCAAAGGGGTTAGAACTGAAATCAGGAATGGGCTCTCCACCAGAATTGATGATTTGAACTGAGTGCCTAGACTGGGAAAACCACATCCTTCCTTGATTGAAATAGCAAGAGGGCACTTAGTTTGGGTTAAGGACTTGCTTCAGCCTAATGGTCTTGAATGGAACAAATGGCTTGTGGAGCAGGTCTTCAACTCTGAAGATAGTGCTGCAATACTCAAGATAGATTCTTTAAACCCTGCAAGACATGACAGGCAGTATTGGGGATTTGATTCTAAAGGCATTTTTTCTGTTGCCAGCACTTATAAATTCCTGGTTTCATAAAAGATTTTGCAGTTGGACATTCTTGAGTCAAGCCACAACCCTTTTCCTCCACAGCAGATATACCAGAGATGTTGGCAGATGAAGGTGCAAAGCAAAGTGAAGCACTTCATCTGGAAATGTATATCAGGGACATTGCGTTCTGCAGTCAATTTGGGGAAGAAAGGACTTGATATTAATGTCATCTGCTCCATTTGTGGAGATCACCCAGAAACTACAGAACACATTTTATTTTCATGTCCAAGAGCAAGTAGGATTTGGGAAGCTGCACCTGTCAATTGGGATGGCTTACAAGACAACACATACTCCTTCAAGCATTGGTGGCAACAGGTGAGTCACATTAAACAAACTGAAGTTGTCCAAGCTAGAATTCAGCTTTCCACTTATTTGCTTTGGTGGCTATGGAAATCAAGAAATCACTGGATTTTTAAAGGATCACTAATGCCAGAACACATTGTGATATCTGCTGCTCAAAGGGATTGGATTGAAGCTTCTTTAGCTGCAGAGCATAGTGATGTGTTTTATCCTTCTTAGGTCTTTTTATTCTTTTTTGCTGTTCAGTTTAGTTGGTTAGTGTTGAGAAGTGATGTACTCTAGCTAGGCCTTATGGCAGTGGAAAGATGCATTTCTTCATCTGATTTTATTTTCTTAGTTTGGTTAGATTTGTTGAGGCTCTAGGTGCCTAGTGAGGCATCTCTCAGTTTTAGTTTGTGTGATGTATTGTATTTGAACTCCTTCTTGTTGGTAATATATTGCCCCTATCGTTTTGGCCAAAAAAAAAAAAAAAATGAATTACCTAAAAAACCCTTACTTTGACATGGTTTTAATGACAAATTAGTAATATACTTATGTCTATCATATCTTATATTTTTTAATTATAACTAATATTTAATTAATTAAATACAAATACATGAACAAATCATTCCACACTCCTAAAATCAACTACTGTAATATCCCATTCAGTAATTAATAAGAGTAATTATTTCAGTTCTAAGTTAGAAATATTTTATTTTTATTAGTAATGATCTTTTATATTTCCAAGCCTTAATAAATCTCTTAGAATTTTATTTTTCAGTTGGCTCGACATTAAAGTTAAATCAGAATCGTTTTTCATTAAATTGAAGTAGTCGAGTAAATGTTATAAATTGCCTAAGTATTTTATGTGACTTATATGATTTGATAAGTTATAAGGATTAAGTAGAAGTTATTTAGACAAGAAGGTCTATTTATATTATTAAGAGTATATTTGAAATTATATTCGCAAGTTTCGAGTTTTTCGATGTTCGGTTGTAGACGATAATTAAGTCCGATTTCGTTTTCGAAAAATTTATTTTCTTGTATCTTTTTACAAGTTTCAAGATCATTAATAAGAGTTAAAAAATTTTAGCATAAAAAGGAAAAAGGCCAAAAGCAAAAGATGGAAATCTGAAATTTTCAGAATTTTCGATTTTTCGGTAACCATTCGTTTTTAGTCAGAATTCGGTTATGTAAATTGGAGATTTTTCATTAAGTCACGAATTTTATCATGGAAACTAGATTAGGATCACAAGATGGCCCTTTCTAAGCATTGACTATAGATTTGAGAAGTTTACAAATTATGATTTTTATTCTTTATCTTTATTTATTTTTATAACCATTGTTTTTAGTATTCTTAAGCAATAAATGAGCCATTTAAGACTAAATTCGAGCCATAATGGAGGATTGGTCAAATGGAGGAATTTGTCTTGATATATACAAGATGCATCATGCATTACAAGCACTTTTCAAAGCTTACTCAACTTTGTGCATGATTTTAGAAAAACATTAATGGCAAGGGCCCTAATGAGTTTATTATGATGGAGTATTGATGTGAAGAAGGTGATATTGTCTCCTTTGCTACCCTATATAAAGGGGTATCACCATAGACTCGAAATTCACACAAAAATAAGCAAAGTCTTAGCTATAGTGAGGAAGAAAAATCGAGAGAAATCTTGACGAAGATAAGTTGAAATCAACTTCCGAAGTTTCATTTTCAAATTTCTTGAAGAAGGTTAGATGCTACCTTTTTATCATATGTTATAGTAAGTGAATATTGATGTATTTTCATGCCATATATATTTTTAAAGAAATTTTAAGCATGAAAAAAAAAAATGATAAGTTGTTTCCAGCACAATCACATGTTATATATGTACTGTTTTGATTTGAATTTGAGCATGATATGCATAACCTGGTATGTTAAGCTTATTATGGATATTTCTTGTGCAAGTGCTGAGTATATAGGTGAAAGAATTATGTCATTTGGCATAGTATAGATTAAGTTATAAATTTTTGAAGTTAAGCATGCAAGTTGAATTTTATGTTCTTTATTTCAGCTGTGACTTTAAAATTTTAATAACTTGATATATACGCATGATAAAATTATGAAATTTTTACGACATGCTTATATATGGGTTAAGAACATGACTGCCAAATTTCATTATTTTATGTTGAGAAATGAGCGAGTTAAAATATTTATATGGCATACATGTCAAGATGATTTTATATGCAAGAGTATTTAGTACATGGTTGAGTTTTAAAATGGAATTTTTAGAAAAAAAATTCTTATATGAGTAATGAGCTATTTGACCAAGTTTTAGTTTAATATGTTGAGTATACAATTTTATTAAGATTGTTGTAAATCTCACATATTAATATTATGATGAAAAGTTTAGTATGATTTGAGTTATTTTTCACTTTCGAGATAATCAAGTGAAAAATGAGTATAAGCCATATGTATAAGATTTGGGAGAAATAATATGAGTAAGTATTTGATTGAGTAAAAGATCAAGAAAAGTTTGAACCATAACAAGAATATTGAAATTTTATAAGATTTGGATGATTTATCCGAAAGAGTTGAAAATATGAGTATACGAGCATAGTACTTAGTATATTTGTTTACGTATTTTTATGTAGCTTGAAGAGTTAGCTACTCGAGACCAACACTTACGATTTCAAAGGAGAAAGGTGGGGACCCAGACTGGGTATTACATTGAGTATAATATTGTTATCATGTTCGAGGTATGTATACAGTTTAAGTTTATACGCTTGGGATGAGGAGTCATTAATTTGTCTCGAAGATTATATCCTAAGTTCTGATGGAGGCGATACGTGCCTTAGAAATATCCATCAGATTGTGCACAAGTATCCGATAATATATCGGTCATATTAAGTTACAGTTATTATATATATACCAAAGATCATGATATTGTATTATTATTGAAGTTTACTTTAGTATGAGTATTAACGGGGTACAAAAGGACCAGTACTCACCCCCATTATGTTTTTCAGGTAACAGGGTCGGGCCGGAGGTGTGAGCAAATAAAGTGGTGGTGATGGTCGAGTACTCATTTCAAAGGACATTTGTAATAAATAAAATAAGTCTGTATAATTATTCACGTTTTTAAGTAATTCCGCTACGCTTATTAATATGTGAACTTGCATTTTAAATAAATTCAGATTTCAAGTTTTTATCATTTCATAAATATGAACATGATATAGTTAAATGCAAGTATATATATATAAAAATCTGTTTTGTTATGTCTAAAATAAATAATTAGACAAAGTTAAAGTTAAACAGATTTTTAGGAAGAAGGAGTTTAAGTAGCATTCCGAGTTATTCGCAAAAAGATTTCGAAAGAGTTATAAGTAATTTCGAAATAAAAGTTGCGATAAATTTACTCTGATAAGCGGGGTGTTACAACTACAATATATTGGTTTGGGACCGTTATTTCTCAGGAATTTGTTTTCTTCCACATATCTCTAAAACTGTCTGATAGGATATAGAATTGTTGTTTTGAAAAATGTCATTATTTTTAATATAATTTTAATGTTATTGTAATCACATTTCATAACTCTAATATATAAAAGTTCTTTAAAGAAATTAAAATTGATCCAACAAAAAAAGCATGATAAACACTTATAAAACTAGAAATCAATATTGTTTTTTCTCATAACGACCACAAAGTATAGAAACATTATTTTCAAAATAACCTATACATAATGTGTAATAGTATGCGAGATTAATTGTTGAATGATTGTTCTGCAACCTAAACTTCTAATCAATTTAATTTTTTCGGTACATAAGACCAGAACAATTTTATGAAATTGTATAATACTAGAACTTAATCTATTTGTTTTCACGTCAAATGAGATACTACTTTAGCAACATGGATTAATTTGAACCATATAATTATCTACAAATTAATTAAAAATATCTCGAGAATCATGATATGCTTTACATGTTGAAAATTAATTAATTTTAATCAAAAAATTATATTCATAAAATTGTATAATACTAAAACTTAATCTATTTGTTTTCACGTCAAATGAGATACCACTTTAGCAACATGGATTAATTTTGACCATATAATTATCTACAAATTAATTAAAAATATCTCGAGAATCAAGATATGATTTACATGTTGAAAATTAATTAATTTTAATCAAAAAATTATATTCATATATTATCATTACTCATCTATCTATTAAAGTATTAATATGTGTTATTATAATAAAATGGTTTTTGAGAAAAAAATGTACAAAATAAAAAATTTATATATTTGAGTATAAATGAGAAGATTATAATTATATATAATATAATATAAAGATATAAAATTAATTGATATAAATAAGACATATGATTAAAAAAAGTGCTATACTTTAATTTTATGTACTTTTTAACAAATCTAAAAGTTATACACACACATATATATTAAAATACATATGAAAGAACAGTTTAAAGTTAAAAAATAATAAATCTAATAAATAATATTAAATTTATATTAAGTTGTAACACTTACTAATAACTATGAAAAAAAGTAATAAATAAAAATATTATAATTAGTAAAAGTAATTGTAGAACTTTTAAATTTGTAACTATCGATGTAAACGAGCCAAATTGTTCACCACATGTTAAATTTTTGCGCTTATTAGTTCAGTGTATAAATTTTAGACGATAGATATTTATACTTTTATCCATGTAGGTTAGAAATGTATTTTTATTTATTTTTCTAAAAAAGCTTTGATAATTTTGATTTTAAATAACATTTTATTTGCTATTAGTTTTTTAATTAATATATAAGTACCATATTATATATATACAATAATACTTTTTATTATTTGTTATTTAATGTGCAAGAAATGTAACTCAATTGATAAGTTAATAGTTCATGTGTTTAATATATTTTTAATAGAAAAATTATAAATACATCAAATTAATAACAAAAACTCCTACGTAAAAAATATAATTTATAAAGGAATAGAAAAATGGTACATTGCAATGAAAAACCCAACGGTAAGACATCAACTGAAAATCCCAATTGATATTTTATTCGTATAGTTGTCATTGTAAAATTTCATTGACTATTCCAACAGAGATCAAATTACATTATATTGAAATTTCAGTGGATTTAATTAATCCAATTATCATTATCTATTATTGTGTGAATTTCCGTTTGAATTTTTTTCGGGTCATATTTCAACAGTTGGAAAAAATGTCACTGGAATTGTAAGAATTTCAATGGAACAACAACAACAACAACAACAACAACAACATAGCCTTTAGTCCCAAGCAAGTTGGGGTAGGCTAGAGATGAAACCCAAGAGAAACATAAAAAGACTCGAACCAAAAGGAAGAGATCGAAAAAAAAACCGAGAGAGAGAGAGAGAGAAAGGAGCAAAAGTCACGGTTCTGGCACTTTGATAGCGAGCCTCCAAGTGCTCTTATCCACCGCTAAATCCTTGGAGATATTCCAATCTTTAAGGTCTCTCTTAACCGACTCTTCCCAAGTGAGTTTAGGCCGACCTCTACCTCTCTTAACATCCTCGACCCGCTGTAGAACTCCCCTACGCACCGGTGCATCAGAAAGCCTCCGTTGGACATGTCCGAACCACCTCAGCCGATGTTGAACCAATATCTCCTCAATTGGAGCCACCCCGACCCTATCTCGAATATCCTAATTCCGGATTCTATCCCTTCTTGTGTGCCCGCAGAACCAACGCAACATACGCATCTCTGCTACACTTAGTTGTTGGACATGTTGCCTTTTTGTAGGCCAACATTCAGCACCGTATAGCATCACCGGGCGAATCGCCGTCCTATAGAACTTACCTTTTAGCCTTTGTGGCACCCTCTTATCACAGAGAAAGCCAGACGCCTGACGCCATTTCAACCAACCGGCTGCAATTCTATGCCTAACATCAGCATCAATGCCGCCATCCTTTTGTAGCATCGATCCCAAATACCGGAAAGTCTCCTTCTTGGCCACCATTTGCCCGTCAAGGGTAACGTCACCATCATCATGTGAAGCCATGCTGAAAGCTTCACGTCATGTACTCAGTCTTAGTCCTACTAAGTCTGAAGCCTTTCGACTCTAACGCGTCCTTCCACAGCTCCAACTTCCTATTTACCCCTGCTCTACTCTCCTCAACTAGCACCACATCATCAGCAAAGAGCATACACCAAGGGATATCACCTTGTATGTCCCTTGTGACCTCATCCATCACCAAGGCAAATAGATAAGGGTTGAATGCTGACCCCTGGTGTAGTCCTATTTTAATTGGGAAGTCGCTGGTGTCGCCCCCACATGTTCGGACACACGTCATCGCATCATTGTACATATCCTTGATGAGGGTAATGTACTTAGATGGGACTTTGTGCTTTTCTAAGGCCCACCACATGACATTTCTCGGTACTCTGTCATAAGCTTTCTCAAGGTAGATAAAGACCATGTGCAAGTCCTTCTTTTGGTCCCTATATCTCTCCGTCAACTGTCGTATTAGGAAAATCGCCTCCATGGTCGACCTTTCAGGCATGAAACCAAATTGGTTTTAGGTCACACTCGTCACTCGTCGTAGGCGATGCTCGATAACCCTCTCACAGAGCTTCATCGTATGGCTCATTAACTTAATCCCACGGTAGTTACCACAGCTTTGAACATCTCCCTTGTTCTTGAAGATCGGTACTAAAGTACTTCTCCTCCATTCATCAGGCATCTTGTTTGACCGGAAAATGAGGTTAAAAAGTTTAGTTAGCCATGCTAACGCTCTGGCGCCCAATCATCTCCACACCTCAATGGGGATACCATTAGGGCCCATTGCTTTACCTCCCTTCATCCTCTTCATAGCCTCTCCGATCTCTGCCTCCCCAATTCTTCTCACCACGCGTCTATTGGTATCCTCAAATGAGTCATCCAACTCTAGGGTAGGAACCTCACTCTCCCCATTAAACAGTTTGTCAAAGTACTCTCGCCATCTGTCCTTGATCTCCCCATCCTTCACCAGTGGCCAATCCGACCCATCATTAATGCATTTGATTTGGTTGATGTCCCTTGTCTTCCTCTCCCGAATCTTAGCCATCCTATAAATGTCCTTCCCCTCCTCCTTCGTGCCTAGGCGATGATAAAGGTCATCATAGGCCTGACCCTTCGCTACACTCACGGCACGCTTTGCAGCCCTTCTCGCTATTTTATAGCTCTCAATGTTGATTGCACTCTTGTCAATGTGGAGGCGCTTGAAACACTCCTTCTTCTCCTGAATAGCCCTTTGCACCTCGTCATTCCACCACCAAGAGTCCTTCGCTTCCTGCTTGCCTCCCCTACTCACACCAAGTACTTCGGCAGCCACCTTCCGTACACATGTTGCCATCTTTAGCCACATGTCATCTGCATCTTCTCCTTCTTCCCAAGGCCCCTCACCTAGCATCCTATCCCTAAACGTCTGCGCCGCTTCCCCTTTAAGCTTCCACCACTTCGTTCTCACGGTCTTGACACATTTGTTCCGGTGGACACGTGTTTGGAATCGAAAATCCGCCACCACCAGCTTATGTTGAGCGACAACACACTCCCCAGGTATCACCTTACAATCTACGCAAGCGCTTCTATCCTCCCTCGTTGCAAGGATAAAGTCGATCTGACTTGAGTGTCGTCCACTATGGAAGGTCACCAGGTGAGATTCCCTCTTTCTAAAGAGGGTGTTCGCTACCAACCAGTCGAAGGCCATCACAAAGTCCAACACACCCTCCCCCTCTTCGTCCCTACTACCATACCCAAACCCTCTGTGCACTCTCTCGAAACCTACTTTAGTCACACCCACATGGTCGTTTAGGTCCCCTCCTACAAAGAGCTTCTCGCTGGCAGGCACCGTACTAACCAAGGCATCTAGGTCCTCCAAGAATTGCATCTTTGCGCTCTCACTAAGACCTACCTGAGGGGCATAGGCACTGATCACATTCAAGGTCAAATCTCCAACTACCAATCGGACTACGATAATTCAGTCGCCTTGCCTTCTAACATCGACAACTCCATCCTTAAAGCTCCTATCGATCAAGATGCCTACACCGTTCCTACTCGATGAAGCCCCAGTGAACCAAAGCTTGAAGCCAGTATCCTTCCCCTCCTTCGCCTTCTGTCCCTTCCATTTTGTCTCCTGGACGCATAGGATATTTCCACGCCTCCTAGTAGCTGCATCGACTAACTCACGTAGTTTACCCGTTAGGGACCCTACGTTCCAGCTACCTATACAGACCCTACTTGGTTCGACTAGCTTCCTTGCCCTTTGCACCCGTCGAGAGAGATGCGAAGACCCTTGCTCATTTTCCACTACACCCAGGCGCCGATGTAGCGCGCCACTAAGGAAATGACGACCTGGTCCTTGCTCACTTAACACCATCCCAAACCACGACATGGCGCGTCCCCAAGGGGGAGACGACCTGACCCTTGCCCATTTGACACCATACCCGGGTTCCGATATGGCGCGTCGCTAAGAGGGTTACGCCCCAACGAATTTCTCATGTGTTTCATCTCCATGGAACGACTAGATTTTACGTTGGCTCGCCAAGCCTATCACAACCCTCCTCCTTTACCAGGGTTTGGGACCTGCTATGTTGAGACAACATAGGCGGAGTTAAGAATTTCAATGGAAGTTCTATTCAAAATCTACCTGCAGTGGAGGATACAAAATAATTTCATACTTGAGGCATTATTTAGTTAATAGAAAAGGTATACCATTAAAATAACATAATGTCATTATAATTTATAAATTATATTTTTCATAAAACAGTTTTGAATGTTCGAATGAAGTTGTCACTTTTTATAGAAATATTTATAATCTCATTGGTGTATTGTACTCGAACATATGTGCAATTACTTTAGAAGTACTTTCAGGTAATGTATGATGATTTCAAAAAATAACTTAGCGCCTCGGGAGAAGTACATGTAACCAAAATTTTGGAAAGTCAACTTTTATTTGGAGATAAAATTCATTCCCACCTCGTGGGGCGATGCATCAATGGGGTAGGCACCAATATGTCTAGAGACAGAGGAATGTAGTAATTTATACAATGATACAAAATAACAGCAATTTTAATGACACAGTTATTTCATAGAGATATTTATGCATTGTTAGTAGAAGTACCTTATTATAAAGATTATACGATCATGAAGTTTGACTATATGTTGGGTCAGAATGTTTCTTAAATGTTTGAATAAAATTTCTTAAGAGAAATTTTGCAATAGTATTGATGTATTAGACTCCAGCGAGTATGAATGTTTCTTACGAGAAAGATGAAAGAAAATCTTAGTGTTTTTTGTATTAAGATTTTATTTTTTATATATTTTAGTTGGGGGTTGTAAAACGTTATTTCACTCTTTTTATATTAAGACATCATTACGTTAATTCTAAATAAAAGAAAAAATACATATGAATTCATTTGTTCTATATTTTATTTCATTCCTGCAATGATATGTTTAATAAATTAATTAATTTATTTTACAAACCTATTCAGCGAAAATCATTCGATACCACGTGCATCGCACGTGCAGTTTACTAGTTTTTTAATAAGTATGTGTACTTTCAAATCAAAATATTATACTTTTAAGTACAATATAAACAAAAGTATGACATTTCATAGTATGAGTAAAAAAATTTTATTTAAAAAAGTATGATTAGTCGTCCCGGTGCCAGTCTCATATATAATTTAGTAAAATAGTTAAATTCACGTACAGAAATTTCAAACGGCTCAAGTTGTTCAGCTCTGTTGGAATTTGGCCAGTGAGTTCGTTGTCGTAAAGGTCCAAGCTGACCAAGTGAGTAAGTTGTCCAAGCTCCTTTGGTATAGACCCACTTATCTTATTACTGTATACCTCCCTATTAATAACAATTCAAACCAAATCAAATTAAAGCAAACAATAGAAATTATTAGTTCAACCAAAACAATTGTCACTCAAAACAATATATAGAAATTATGTGAGTGAACTAGCATATAAAACTTATCATTATTCGCAGCATAATGCACTATTAATTGTATTTGCAAATAATCCATCACGTGATTGAACTAACATCTTTTCATAAAAACGTAAAGTGTACCCAGTAATTTGGGCATAGTTTACAACATTCTGTAATTAGTTAGAGAGCAGTTTTTGCTTGATTTCTACACTTTTAAACAATGTTGTGTTCCATTTTCAACAGTTACTTGGCATTTTGTGCAATCGCATATGCCTTAAGTTACTGGGTATATTTACAATTTTTTCAAACATATGAGATTGAAAATTGCGACAGACCTTAATTTAGGTCTTGTGCCCTTTAAAATGAAAATTATTCCTCTGCTAATATTCTTTTTGAACAACCTATATGTTTCTTATTTTATTGCAACTAATGTTATATTCATTCTCATTTTCGTGCACCAAAAGTCTACCATAACCCAGTTGGAGGTGACCATCTCTGGACATGACCTAAAGTTGGTGAAGGTAAGAGAGGAACTTGAATACCTTTCAACGACTTAACATCGGTAAGAGCCATTTGGATATCATAGCTGCTATTGAACATAATCATAACAGAGCGGGACTTGGTTTTAAGCCTACTATATTTGTCTGTCCTTCAGAGGAAACATGTATGTCTGACTCAAAATCATGGCCTAAAGTTGTTAAGAGCATGCTTGGATATAAAAAGTTTTTGTTTTGATTGGATTATTATGCTCATTCCCCACAAACACCATTTTCAGGTTAAGTAGCTGGATGGCGGCACTGGAGGGCAGTGCAGGGTGGTCACCTCTTATTTATTAGTCATTTTTATTTTCAGAACATTTGTAGACTTATTGTTATTATTTCCATGTTGAGAGACTGTATTGTGAGTTGGTTTGCATGTTTTGAATTGAGAATTATGAGTTTGAATAATTTGAGATTTTATGCATTCATGATTTGAGTACTCTGCATGTCTCGAGATGTTTTTGGGAGTTAGTTCCATAAGGACCCTTAGCAAGCTTTGGAACGAGATAAAAAGAAAGAAAGGAGTTATCAGTTTCATTCAGCAGTTTAAAAGTTAGTATTTTCAGAAAGAAAGAGCATATTTAAGTAACGACCCAAGAAGTTTAAAATTACTTGAAAATATTAGCATTTTCTATAAATCAGAAGTGGACGTTACATTGTGGTATCAGAGCATGTCTATGATTCTATAGACTTGCATATATTTTCTTTTTATGTCACACCCCGCCTTACTACTAGCTTTGAAAAATCAGAGTAAAATTTTTGTTTTTATTTTCGAAAGAACGTGCGAGCTGGGTTTTCGAAAATACTGACTTATTGCGGGATGTGGCAGATAAAAACTTAAACTGAACTTGGGCTTGCCCACAGACATAATAAAAACATGCAACCAAACTATCCGCTCGCGGATTATGGAATTATACATGCGTAGTCTGTACTGTCTCGCACTGTCTAGAAAACTCACTGGCGGAAGCATCCGAAAATACGAATACATAACATGCGTACATAAACTGAATAAATACACATGATCATAAATCTAGGACATAAAAATGCTGGTAAAATATGTCCGACTCTCATGACCACGCTGCGCCACATCTGTGCTCATCCGGCACGCTCGACTCCGTCTCTTGAAAAACACAATGGGGGCGTGAGCAAACCACTATGCTCCGCAAAGACCAGTACTGAACAAAACATCATCTATAATAACGTATCATGAAACATAAATATATAAGAGCTGAAACTGTAAACTGATCTCTGATGTCTGTTCTGATCTGTGGTTAAAAGACCCTTGGCCGTAGCCGCTCGTGTGCACGCGCCGATGGGGTATAAAGGGCCTCGCCCCTCCCAACGGTCATCATGTGGGTATAAAGGCCTCGGCCACCCAACCCGGAACTAAACTGTCTCAAACATACCTCTGCCATGGTACAGATATTATCTATGATGTGACATCCAGTACATGACCCCCACCTGAAAAACTTGAAATCTGGTATGCAAGTGCGGAAGCTGGAGTAGCGGTCGGAGGCTCGACTCTCCTTAGGCTACATAAATATTTAAGCAAAATAATGCTAAGTATAATGCTCAGAGTATTTAATTATATGCTAAAATGCTTGGACTTATCTACGCGATTAAACTGGACTGGACTGGCTCGGAAAAATACTGAAATTTCCGGTACTGGACTCGGATCAGAAATCACGAATCACAATTGACTCGAACCGCCGGTCGAACCGGCCGGTTCGCTGGCTGGCCGGACCGCCGGCTCGACTGGGTCGGGCGGTCGGGCTGGGTTCGGCTAGACCGGGCTCGGTCCCGTGCCGGGCCAGCTGGTGCCCGGGCACGGCGCTGGGCACGGCTGGTGCGACCGGGCTCGGTCCCTGGGGCCGCTGGACTTGGCTAGGCGCGGACTGGCGCTGGTGGGCACGGCCCGGGCACGACTGGTGCCCCTCGGGTGCGCGCTGGGCACGGCCGAGGCT
>BKCP01005938.1:220619-252210 GCA_008636005.1 Striga asiatica | reverse complement strand
GGCTAAGGCTACCCTCTGCAGGCACGGACAGGCACTGGGGCCGGGCACTACCGCACTACGTGCGCGGCCAGTGACCAAGGCCGGCCCTTGCCGGACCTCCGGCGACTATTTCCGGCAACATGCATGACCATACAACATAATATGATAAAATAAGCACAATTAACATATAAATCACTAGTGGATCCCGGGTCCACTTGCATGTTCACTCGGTAGGGCTTATATGGCCCGTACGAGCACTTGACGTCCGAACCAACATACATAACTTGAAAAACTACTCAGGGCCGAATGTTATACATGTAAATTCATGACTATAGAGGCTATAACATGTGGCACATATTGCATGCAATGAACTAGGGTTCGGGTCCCCATTTTAACATAGTTTCGAGCATGATTTGACCAAGGCAATGAACTCATTTTATTCTCAATTTTTTACAGCATCAATGGTATGATATTTGAGGGTGTTTAAACAAGAAATCTCGACTTAGACATGCTTCCTACTCGAATTTCATTTTCAAGGTCATTTATTTCAAAAATTCGTAACTCACATATAATGACATGCATGGCTCGGTTTTTCTTCATGAAAAATCTTAAAATGTCATAAAATAATTAATGGAATTAAAAATCCCGAGCTTACCTCGGTTAGAAATGAAGAACTAATGCTAGGGCTCAAAGCGTGCTTAGGGGCGGCCTTGGGAGTTGGCTTGGACTTAGGTTGTGTTTTGCTCGTGTCAAACACCTCCAAGGGACTTAGAAATATATAAGGTACACTTATATGGTGCTAAGCCTCGAGGGAATGTGCTTGGAAAAGGCTGAGGTGCGGTCCTCCTTCTTCCCCGGGGCTGCGCGCGCGAGGTAGGCACCAGCTGGGTTCTTCTCACTTTTCTGATTTTTCTCTAAGTATTTGCTCGAGGTATTGGGGGTCTAAGAACTTTCTTTCATCTTATAGAAGAGGTTTATATAGGATATGGGGCAGAACTTGCTATGTGAGGTTAAAGGGGACCAAAATGGGTGGGAATCTTTCTCTTTTCATGCGCATGAGTAGAGGCTAGTCATGGGGAACAATGGCTGACTTAAATCACGGTTTGGGCGGAGATTCCTGGTGGTTTTACAGAGCTCAAACGTTTATTTAAGTGGTCTGGTCAGCCTTGGTACAAAGTGGGGGACAAGGACAAAAATTCTTGAATAAACAATGTTGTGCACATGCTTCACTTCATGCTAAACTCTAGTTGACTTTCCTTAACAATGCTTAGGGCCAATTAAGCTCATTTAGACCCTTATTAAGCCCTTATTACACGCATGAAATGGGTCATGAGGAAAATGGGCCGAAAAATAGAGTTTTGGGCCTTGGAAGCTGGACTGGTCGCGCTGGGCGCTGGGCCCTGGGCGCGGGGACGCGGGCTGGGCGCGAGGGCGCGGCTGGGCTGCGCGGGAAATGGTGCTGCTCGGGGAAAATGACTTTGGGCTGAGTTGCAAGGGTTGGGAAAGGTTTCCAACACTTAGAAAATTTTAGGGAACTAATGCCAAGGCTTAGGACAAGCCTTGGGCTTGGTAGGCACGTGCTTGGCACGGCACGAGGCGCGGGTGCAGGGCTCGGCATGGGCGGCTCGGGTGAGCACTAGGGCTCAATATAAAATGATCAAAACTTGACTTTGACATTCTAACACACTTAGAAAAATATTCTAAGTATTAAAATATCAACTCTCAATTTTTGAATTAGAAAAATATATTCGGAACGACAACTAGGGTTCGTGTCCGGTAATTTCTCGAATTGACTTGCTATTATTTAATAACCCAAATTAATGGATTAATCTTAACTTATACTTGAGATAGAATTATTCAAGGAATAATTTATCATGTTTGAGCATTTAGCATAAATAATATAACTCGATAATTTCTGAAAATTACGGATTTCACTTATAGTCGAGCAGTGAAACCGTTCTGAATATTATTACTGTTTTGGGGCGTTACATTTTAAGTTAGAAAATTTTCATAATTCTCTTATTTGAGTATATGTATCACCACCCGCCTCCGTCGCGCCGCTCCAACTTGAGGTAAGTTGAGTAGTTAAATATTCGAGATGTCTAAGTCATTATGCATATTTGAGATCGCATGATTATCAGTTAGATCAGGGGCCTAGGAATTCTACTCTCATTTTTATAAACTCCAGCTAGATCTCTTTTGCTGAAGTTAAGAGATGTTTTGATCAATGAATGTGCATATGACACGTAACTTAAAGTTACGAAATGTTTATAAAATAATGAAAATAAGTGTCATAAGAAAGTGATAAAGCTAGTAATACATCAAACTGATATGATGGACTCTTGAAAGAAAAATGTGCATATTACAAGTGATATGAGTTCAAAGTTCTCCTATTATATATTGAAATCGAGAACGAAACGGAGACTATATGAGCTCCCCTCAAGAAATTCAATACTGAAAATACAAGAACATAATCTGTTAAGATGAAGGGAAGAATCAATGATTGAAGTTTGTAAATGATATATTTATCACACTGGAAGTGTGCAATTAAACTGAATGATACTGATGGCGGTGAAATATATGGCATAATATGATGGTATAATAATACGCTGGAGGGTTGGTATCTTACAAATTATGGAAAGATTATTATATAGAATACGCGTTGTACTATTTTTCACTTGGCTGAGGTTTTGTTCCATTGGGTTTTACTAGCAAGGTTTTTAATGAGACAACATGGATGGCGTATTCACATGAATAATGTACTCTTTTTCTTTCATTAGGATTTTGTTCCACTAGGTTTTTCCTAATATAGTTTTAACGAGGCATATTTATGGTATAATGAGGACTACTGGATAACTGATATAATTCCTCATGAGATAAGAATACATTGGAGTAGCTATACTCTTTTTCCTTCAATCAAGTTTTTTTCTCACTGGGTTTTCTTAACAAGGTTTTAACGATGTAGAACATGGATACTTCACTAAAGACAGGGACGGATTCTCCATTGGCCTGGGCTGGGCTGAAGCCCAGGCCCGTTTTTTTTTTTTTTACACCTAGTAACTTATTTTTTTTTTAATTCTTCTCTAGCCCAGCCCCTACTCCAGCCCCTAGCTCAGCCCAACCAAAATATAATAAACAATTAGGCCCAATTTCCCATCCCAAACGTTCATTTATCTGAGGGACCAAGNAAAAAAAAAAAAAAAATCTTCACAAATCATAAACCCTAGATAATCTATTTTCTACAATGAGTGAATCCTCAATTTGATTCTGATTTCTAATTTTTACACTTCTGATAGGTATTGCTAATTGCTATATTTTTGTATTGTACATGTTTTTTTGCCTTTTTTTTTCATGTTCTGTAATTTAACTTTTGTTGGATTATTTTTTTTATTTTTTATTTTTGGTTGGATTAGTTATCTTATTAAGTTCATGACTTCATGTGACACTTGCTTGCAAAGGGAGAAAAAAATGGTGTAATGAGCTTTGATTATTGTGTAAGATCCATGATTTAGTGATTGGGGGATTTTCTGGATAGGAAAAGAGAAATTTGAAGGATTTCTCATTTCTTCTATCATGTTTGTTATGGCCTTAATAGGGGATTTTCTTTTATAGATTTTGCACTTTTGGTTTTGGTAGATAATTTATTTATTGTTATTTTTGAATGGTTGATCGTAGGTATATAATGTAGAAATGATTAGTTCAAATGTTTATATTTCAACTCATATTTGACTTGAATAAATAAATGATCATATTTGGCTTATATTGGTATTGTGAAATTTTCAGAAATTCTCATGGAACACCAACCATCGGCCAAAAAAGAGAAAACTCCATTAATATCCTCGTTCTTTAAGAAACGGGATCGTCAAACTAGTGAAAGCACATCAAATACAGTGAAAAATGAGCATAATGAATCTCCTTCGCCGCACATCGCTCCAATTCTCCCAGAGCCGGATTTGAACACAACTACTCATATTGAGCGAGATCCGGGAAACAGAAAGCAAATAAGTGAATATCCCGTTCACCTCAGAGATGGAATTAGACGGGAATATTTAAGAGCGGGACCTTATCAACCGAAAATGGAAACATATCCGACCACACAATTTGGTGCCCAAAACCGAAGCTTCCAAAAAAGGTGGTTTGATAAATTTAATTGGATAGAATATTCGCCCACTACGAATAAAGCCTATTGTTTTTATTGTTTTCTGTTCTTAAGTGAAGTTAATATGCATAACACTTCATCCTTAGTGAAGAAAGGATTTCAAAATTGGAAGCGAATAAGTCAAGGAGATAAATGTGCATTTCTTACTCACATTGGTTCTACAGCTTTATCACCTCATACTATGTGTGTTAGACGAGCAGAGGATTTGATGAGGCCCTCCGAACATAAAGATAAAGTCTTGTATGCCCAGTCGAAAATTGAAAAGGAGAGAAATCGTTTAGAGTTCAATTATGAGTGTTCGATGGTTAGCACTTCAAGGTTGCTCCTTCAGAGGGAACGGCGAGTCATCTTCTTCTTCAAACCGTGGAAATTTTATTGAACTGATCAAGGCTTTTGCTAGTATGAATGCCAAAGTTAATGAAGTTGTGTTGGAGAATGCACCAAAAAATGCTCAATACATTGCTCCAGAAATTCAGAAGGAGATTCTAAATATAATGGGCAATAGAGTACGCCAAATGATTCGTGAAGAAATTGGAGATAAGCATTTTTGTATTCTTGTTGATGAAGTGCAAGATATATCAAAAAAAGAGCAAATGGCCATTATTTTGAGGTTTGTCAACGATAGTGGAACATTGACTGAACGTTTCTTTGCAATTAAAAGTGTTACTGATACCACTTCGTTAAATTTGAAAAAAGAGATTTGCGGCGTTCTTTCTCATCATTGTCTCAATGTTAACAAAATGAGAGGACAGGGATATGATGGTGCTAGTAATATGCGTGGTTCGTGGAATGGTCTTCAAGCCTTATTTCTCAAAGATTGCCCATATGCTTATTACATTCATAGTTTTGCACATCGTTTACAATTGGCATTGGTTTCTGCTACAAAGGATGTTAGTGTTATTTGGGAATTCTTTTCTCACTTGGATAATGTTGTTAATATCATTACTTCTTCACCAAAGCGTGTTTCTGAGTTGCGAGCAGCTCAAAGACAAGAAATTGAGAATCTATTAGCTAATGGAGAGCTAGACTCAGGAAGTGGTGCCAACCAAACTAGTAACTTGCAACATGCTGGTACCACTCGTTGGAGCTCTCATTTTAACTCTGTGAAGAGCTTGATTGATATGTATGCTGCCACTTGCAAAGTGTTTGAATATCTCATAGAGCACTGTCCGAGTGGAAGATCTAAGGCTGAAGTTCGTGGGGTTTATAGAAATATGGCAACCTTTGAATTTGTGTTTGTCTTGCATTTGATGCACAAAATTTTCAGAATCACAGATACTCTTTGCCAGATACTTCAAAGAAAAACTCAAGATATAGTGACGGCTATCACATTTGTGTCTACCACAAAAAATGTTCTTCAAGATTTGAGAGAATCTGGTTGGGAGACATTTCTTGAGGATGTCAAAGGTTTTTGCTCCAAAAACGGTATTGATATTCTGAACATAAATGACTTTTATAAGGTTGGTCGGACATACCACAATTGAACATCATTACCACTTTGACATTTTTAATGAATCGATTGATTTCGTTTTGATGGAGTTGAACGTGCGGTTCAATGATACCTCTATCGAACTTCTTTCGCTCACTGTGGCTTTGGATCCTAAAAATTCTTTTGAATCATTTAATAGTGATGATATTTGCAAGCTCGCGAGAAAGTTCTATCCGGAAGATTTTACAGCTCAAGATATTGTGACTTTGGAATATGAGTTAATTCATTATAAGCATGATGTGCTTAAGATTTTTCAGGCATCTATGCTCGTTGAATTGTGCCAAAAATTAACGGAGAGTGGAAGATCGAAAGTATATGTTATGTTAACTAGATTGATCCATCTAGTTCTAACGTTACCGGTTTCTACTGCTACAACCGAACGAGCCTTTTCAGCTATGAAAGATGTGAAGACAGCACTTCGTAATAAGATTGGCGATGGTTTTCTCGAAGATTGTTTGATTCTCTTCACCGAGCGGGAGTTTACTAATAGTATAAGTATAGATTCTATTATTGATGAATTTTATTCTGTAAAAGCTCGTCGAGCGCAACTTCAGTAAATATTTGATGAAAAAATATTTTATAAAAATGTGTATTTAAAATTCTAGCCCGGTCTACTCTTAATTTCTAGATCCGTCCCTGACTAAAAATGATCTATTTGAGGGGGAGCAAAGTTGTGCATCCACAATACTCAAGTTTTATCCCACCAGGTTTTCCTAAGGGAGCAATGTGATTCCATAATGATCAGGTTTTGTCCCACTGGATTTTCTTGACAAGCTGAAGCAGTGGTATCTGATGGCAATAAGATGTACTTCAATATGTTCAAATTGGGTTTTGTTCAGATCACTTCAAATATATTTGAAAATAGTCATTCGATGGGGAGTATTATAAAAAATTTATTTATTAGGATAAGTTATGAATTATTGATAGGGGTTATGAATTATTATTGATAGAAAATAATAAAAGTAATATATATGAATGACTATCTTGCCCTTGATGTAATTGTATTGTTACGATGGTGTCATCAGAAGTTTTTCTATAAATAGTAGCTTCATTTGTAATTAATTAAAATATACCAAGAGAATATACCCTCTCTATTATTCTCTCTAGTTTTATAACAATTTTTACTTCTTTTCATATCTTGTTTATTGTGATTGAAACCCGTATTTATCCATATTTGTGATTGATTTTAGATCGAAATGATATATTTGATTGTGAAATTTGCAACGTAAGAGACTAAATAGGCCGAGAGCGTGATAAAATCTTGTGAGAAAATTAAAATCTTACTAACCGAAGGAGTTAGTTGTTTATCTTGAGACCGATATGAGATAAATAGCTATTAATCTATGATATAACATGGAGTGAGAGAAGTTAGTCGATTCTTAAGTAGAATTGCTGAGTTTGTAGCACTAGTAGAAAAAACACTTTTCACATCGGGTGTTTACATCGGTTTTTTCACAACCGATGCAAAAAACACTTTTTACATCAGTTGTAACATCGGTTTTTACAAAACCGATGTAAATCGTCATCAGGCGCATCGGTTCTTATAAAACCGATGTGAACAATTTGGTATAAAATATTATTTACATCGGTTCTATGTACAACCGATGTTAAAAATATACACCCCTACCGTTTAAGCTCACAATAAACTTAAAGATGAAAATTCAAACTCACAAACTGAAAGATGAAAATTTAACTATAGGTAAAATATATATGTAGCAAATAAGTGCATATGCACACGCCACATTGCATTGGAATTCTATTACATATTTCTTAATCTGGAAAGATTATGTAAGGAAGACATAAACACAAAAGCTGAATGGGACAATGCATAAAGAAAGTGACGACTATCAAGTAGCCTTATTTAAGCATCGTTTTAATATATAAAATCTCAAAACTCGCACTACTACATAAATTACTGGCATGTAGGGGGGGTCACACCAGTTCCCGTTACATTCCTGCATGTATAACAATAATATTCATTAATGTAACATCAAATACTAAAACACTATGATGCATATAAGTATAACACATAATTAAATATTTTATCCATTTATTTATTCCACTTAAATAATTCCTTTACGTGTGATGCAATTAATGAGTACTAAAACAATGTCAATTTAAAATATTAAATGGAAGAACATAGAAATGGAGATTTTGATTAAAAAAAAACTTATTATCTTATTTTTTAGTGTTGTTGAATGTAACGAGTCGAATTTACGTACGTTCAAGCCCAACTCGGCTCACTTGATAAGCGGGTGGAGCTTGAGTATGAGCTCGGCTCGTTTTTATTTTTTACAAAAGAGTCGAGCTCGACCTCATCTAAAACTCGTTTAATAAACGGCTAAACTCTTCTCGTTAAGACTCGAAAATAAAGATTTTGTGCAGTTTTCTATAGCTCGTTTCATTATTATTGATGAATGAAACTTGGATACTTACTTAACTGCAAGCTTTGGGCTACACGCCAGGTCATCAGGTAAGGTACCTGATAAACCCGTATTATCATTTAGCCGACTGTCCTTGCAAAAATTAAAGACACAAGTCGTAAGATAGATATATAAAGAGATATCACATTAAATAAGGTTGTAGTTGTAATTAAATTCACACGTACAGGAATTTCAAAGTATTCTTCAAATTTGCCAACTCCTGTGGAAAATCGCCAGTGAGTTCGTTGTCGTAAAGGTCCAAGCTGACCAACTGAGTAAGTTGTCCAAGCTCCGATGGTATAGTCCCATTTATCTTATTCATGTATACCTCCCTATTAATAGTAATTCACACCAAATCAATTAATCAAATCAAAGCAAACAATAGAAATAGTTAGTTCAACTAAAACAGTTGTCACTCAAAACAATATATAGAAATTGTGTGTTGTGAACTAGCATATAAAACTTATCATTATTCGCAGCATAATATATGCACTATTAATTGTATTTGCAAATAATCCATCACGTGATTGAACTAACATCTTTTCATAAAAACGTAAAGTGTACCCAGTAATTTGGGCATAGTTTACAACATTCTGTAATTAGTTAGAGAGCAGTTTTTGCTTGATTTCTACACTTTTAAACAATGTTGTGTTCCATTTTCAACAATTACTTGGCATTTTGTGCAATCGCATATGCCTTAAGTATATTTACAATTTTTTCAAACATATATTGAAAATTGCGACAGACCTTAATTTAGGTCTTGTGCCCTTTTAAATGAAAATTATTCCTCTGCTAATATTCTTTTTGAACAACCTTTATGTTTCTTATTTCATTGCAACTAATGTTATATTCATTCTCATTTTCGTGCACCAATACGATCATCCAAATCAAATTATTGACATATGTAAACAATAATATAGAGAATGATAATATTTTTTTCGCAAATAACACATACAAATATTGCAGGTTCGTCAAATTTCCGAGTTCGGGAACCAATGGCCCAGATAAACCCATATTGCCGAGATCACTGACAAGAAAATTGGATAAGAAAACATATGATTAGATTAACATCTCATAATCCCATCTAATCAATGTCAGAAATGAATGGCACGAATCTATAAATCTATTTCATTTGGGATTCGTCAACAAAACGTACAAATACTTGCAATTTAACACAAAAACGAAAGATGAAAGGAACATTGATGCCATGCTTACATTCTTATTACATTGCTTGAGCCGTCGCATGTTACATGGAAACATGTGCAAGGGTTGACAAGAGTAGAGTCCCAGCTGTTTAAATTGCCATCAGGATCACTTAGGGCTTGCCTGAAGGCGTATAAGGCCTCAACTAATTAAACAAACACATAAACACCAGAAACTAATTAAAGGATCAATATATAAGCCCATTACATATCATATGATCATAAGGTGAAAATGCATTTTATTCCATCAGTTCTCTCGTTTTTCCATTTCGACCCACTACTTTTTTTTCGGATTTCAGTATAGTACAACAACTTTGATTTTATGTACATTTGCATCCGCTAACGTGCGCTAAAACTCTAAAACTAAAATTTATGTTAATTACCGACACGAGGCCTAAAACAAAAGAGATTTTGTAGGCAGAAAGGGGCTAATTAAATATTACTGTAACAACCAAATTAAAACTAAATCGGTAGCTGCGAACTGGGAGAAAATCTCAAAAAGTTTTGAATGAAAATTAAACCAAATTAAACATTATTGCAACAAGTTGAATACACAAGTACTTGTCCAACAAAAATACACGAACTACTGTATCCAACCTGTAACCAATTTAATGAACTAAAATTTTATTTTCCCATTATATAAAGTAGTAGTAGTCTACAATTTTCATAAAAATAATTAAAATGAAACGAACACATGAAAGTAACGTCAATAAATACAAATTACGAACCTTCGGTGTTAGCATTACTAACCCTCAGCCTCAAGGTCAAGATGAAGCACACAACCACTAGAGATAGCACACTAGCTCTTCCCATTTCAATAACACACTCGTAATAAATCCAAAATGCAATTTTGATAATAACAATAAAGGAGCACAAAAATATATCTTTATAACTTGCTTATGGGTTGGATCAACCTTTGAACGTCACTTTTTATAGGCAAACTCGTACTTGTGAGAAAACATTCAAGCCTTACATGTCAAAATACAAAGTTGAAATTGGGGTGAGGGGCAATGACTTTATACATGCAAGTTCACTTTTTTATACTTTTTTTTTTATTTAATTAAGAAAAAGCTGCCTACTAAATTAATGGCCTACAACATATGCAACCTAATTGTCACTAACCTAAGCTTTTGTGATGACTCAATTAGTCAAAAATTTGAACAGTCCAAAATTAGGAAAATGCATGCGCTAATTTATCTATTTTTTAAGTTAATAATTTTTCTATTTGCTATTAAAATTTTCATATAATATATCAAATTAATAATAATTTGAAGAGTGTCTTTTGATATTCATATTTCTTATATAAAATAAATAAATAATTCAATTTTTTATTATAAAATCAAATCATCAGTTAAGACTAACTAAAAATTTATAAAATTGTATATCAATTAAAAAACCATTTACAAATTCAATACATATGAACTAGAAAGCTATCATAATATAAGATGGGCAAATCGTATAAGTGAAAAATCTCATTTAAAATATAATAATAATGTAATTTTTCAAAAAAATATTTAAAATTTAAATAATAAAAACCTCTCTTACATTTTTTTAAGTATTAGTATAATTTTTTAACTAGCACCTTCTAATCACGGGTGTTGTACTAGTCTTATTAACTACTGAACAAAATTATATTTTTACAAAAGGAAATAATTGTGAATAAATAAAACAATGTTGAGTTAGTAAGTTAGTTTAAATTATTATACAAATTGTTTTAGTTGTTAATCTTTAAATATGTTATGTTTAATTAGTAATAATTAACTATCATAAATATCAGATTAATAAATTTATGTATATATTAATATATAGTAATTTATATACAGATTAATCCAAAATGCAATTTTGATAATAACAATAAAGGAGCACAAAAATCTTTATAACTTGCTTATGGGTTGGATCAACCATTGGACGTCACTTTTTATAGGCAAACGCGTACTTGTTAGAAAACATGCACGCCTTACAATCAGTGTTTTGAGACCCGGACCGGTCCGGCGGATCGACCCGGGACCCGGTCGACTTGGAGCCGGAACCGGTCCAGGTGGAGTATTTGGACCGGGCAACCAAGGACCCGGTCAAAATCCGGCCGACCCGGCAGAGACCCGGCCGACCCGGGGTATTGACCCGGCCGGGTCAACCCGGTTGACCAGGTCCATATATATTTTTTATATTTTTTTTTATTTTTCTTTGTTTTTTAAAAATAAGAATATGTATATATGTTTATATGGTAAATATTTATCATGAAATACATATTATTAACACTTTAATATACAAATTTTATACACAAAACATTTAATTTGTTACTTTTATGTATATTTATATAACAAAAATACTCTATATATAATTTTAAAAGTTTTTAATATTAATTATCCGGTTCAGCAATTGACCCGGTGACCCGACGGTTGAGCCGGTGACCCGGTGACCCGAGGACCTGCCCGGGTCGACCACCGGGCCGGGTTTAAAACCTATGCTTACAATGTCAAAATAGAAAGTTGAAATTGGAAGGAGGGGCAATGACTTTGTACATGCAAGTTCACTTTATTTTATTTTATTTTATTAACTTTTTTTTTAAAGAATGACTTTGTACATGCAAGTTCACTTTTTATTTTATTTTATTTTATTAACTTTTTTTTTTAATTTAAAAAAAAAAACACGGCCTAAACATATTCAACTTGTTTGTCACTAACCTAAACCTTTGTGGTGAGTTCAACTAGTCAAAAATTTCAATACTGCTAAAATAAGGAAAATGCATGCGCTAATTTATCTATTTTTAAGTTAATAATTTTTATTCGCTATTATAGTTTTCACTAGTACAACGCTCGTGAACTACACGGGTGTTTGAAGAAAAAAAAATTAATTGTGCAACAAAGAATGAAAAGAAGTAAAATTCTCCATCACCGACTACCTTGACGAAGCCACCGTCCTTCAGATCCGTTTGTCACTGGTCCTGCATCGAGTCGTCAATATCTCCATCGCCATAACCGGCCTTCCTGTCCCCTACCTGTTTATTTTTTTGTTTTTTTTGTGATGAATTCGTCGGGAGGCTACTGGCGGGACGTGGCGGCGTTCTTCGGCGTCGTATAACCGGTCGCCGGCGAGGAGTATGCGGCTGGTGGTCGCTGGTGGGGAGCCATGTGAGGGTGAAGGTGTTTTTATGAATTGAGGTTCATATTTGAGAATTAGATATATAAAAGGGGTTCAGTTGTAATTTTAAAAAGTTTTGTAAATCTCAATTTAATATATGGGTCAAATGCATAATTTATACAAATATATTAAATATACAATGATACTAAATAAATTAGATAATATTTTGTGTGCTAAATGCAAATATAATTGAGATTTTAAGGATAAAAATAATTTACTCGGACCAACTTATTAAATCTTGTGCCGAACAATTTAATTCATCTTTGGTTGATCTTGTGCAATCAGGCAGTCATTAAGGTGCAATGTGTGTAACGTTATTGTGCAATCGCGGTGCATAATAATAATAATAATAATAATAATAATAATAATAATAATAATAATAATAATAATAATAATAATAATAGTAATATAATTCGATCGTTCGGGTATTTCGGTTATCTAAATAAAATCAANCAATCGAAATAAAAATTTCGAACAAAAAATTTGAATTCGATAGTTTTGGTTCGATATTGTGCAATATGATGGTCATTGGTGTGCAATTCGTCTAACACAGTTGTGCACTCATATAGTAGACATTTTATTGATTTGTTAATAACTCAAATATTAATAGTCGGTTAACTGGATTATCCTAAATAATTGAAATAACTTATTATTTGTATTATAGTAAATATATTTCTTGTTTTATTATTTATATTATTTATTATATATTTTTTATTGTTGAAAATACATTACATATAAAATACTAAATTTATAATGTGCATTCTAACATATCCTAATGTGCATTTAGTCTAGCATTATTGTGCACAGACTGTTATTTTTTTTATGTGCAATTTCAATTGTAGAAAACTTTAATGTGTATCTCAATTATGATTTGTTGATGGACGGATCCGATCAACGGTTAAAATAAAATGTGATGGAAATGCGAAATGGAAAGGTGGAGAGAAAATACGAGATAATAACAATTTATTACATAATCACGAGGTCGGCCTCTCGTACGAGGTCGGTACCTTTCTTACAGTTTATTACGGGTATTACAAGCGTTTTAGAGAGAGGGTTTGTTAGTTGAGGATTCAACAACCCAAAAATAAATGAAGTGGATTTCTATTTATAGTGCTCTTAAATGTGACACTGTTCAGGTACTGTTCATCGGTCTCATCGCACAGTGTTGAGGATTCAACAACCCAAAAATGAATGGGGGGCATTTAATGCTGGCAGGCTTTATGTCCTGGCTAACTGCTGTAGAATGACAGGCTACGACGCCCTGTCCAATCACCCATGATTACCATCCAAGTGGTATTATTATATTACTATCGAGCTCCGCGCTTGCCCCTGGAGTAGCCTCTCTGAAGTTTCAGGTCGGCTCCCGAGCTCATTTCCTTCTTCCGGTCTTCTGGATTCTTACTTCAGACCGCTACCTCTTCGAGGTCGGCACCGGCGCTCGAACGACACAAACGCCGAACTCGGGAATAAAACCACATAGATGCGATGGTTAGTTTTGCTCGGGATTCAGCTCGGCACTTGCACACCCGACCGAGTTGCTGGCTCAGCTTTTGGAGTTGCCTTTCGTCCGGTTTCCTTTTCGGGCGAACTCGGATGTCAACATAATTATTAAGCATTTTTATAAAGAAATATATAATATTAAAACCTATTTATTATTTCTAATACTTATATTTAATATTTTATATTAATTTCTTTATTTTACTGTGCAGTCTAAACCGATCGATTTTTTTTTGGGTCCCAAATCATACTGAAACCGAATCGAATTACTCTGTTTATTCGGTCAGTTGACAGAATTATTGAAATAATCTATATAATTTATTAATATTATAAAATTATATTTAGTATTTTAATAAATTTATATTATTTTTGTTTGAAAAATACATAATACATTAAATACAAAATCGATATGTGCATTTGGTTTATTATTATTGTGCATTATGTTGTACGTTTTTTTTTTTCTTGTGCATTTCAATTTTATACAACTTTAAAAATGCATAGTTCAGTGAACATTATTGTGCAGTGTGAGAGTCAATAATGTGCATCTTGTTTAACACTACAGTGCATTATGTGAAATGCAATTTTTATATGCGAAATATAAACTAAAATCGAAACAACATTTTCACTTCAATTGGTTAACCATACTAACATAAATAGTCGAAATAATTTATTATTTTATTTTTATAAAAAATATTTAATATTTTAATATTTGTCCATAAATATGCGTTTGTTAAAAATTTTGTTAAATTATATATTTGTCCATCAATTAAATTGGAAATCAATTTAATTTATGGTTAACCAATTGGCCATTGCAGTGCTGTGAAAATTTCCTCATCAGAGATGTCATTGGCCAAAGATGTCATCACCGTCTCATCACTTGCCGGAAAAAATTTTGTGACATTCCGCGGCACTGTAGAATCCGCCCTAACATTTATGAAATTGCATATATGCCCCTTAACATTATCTAATTTTCAAAATCAATCAAAAGCCTAAATCCCCAAACCAATTGTAGATCTTGTTGCAACACCATGGTCATTCCATCTCAGGCTCAACGGCGACCGGACACCGGAGGAGCTGCACCTCTATCCGACTACACCGCCGCAACCGCTGGGGCCGCGGGGCACAGACACCCGCCTGAGACCTCCGCATATGAGAGAACGATGACAGCCTGAGACCTCCACATACGGCAGTGGCGGCTCCATATTCTCGACGCCGAATTAGCACTAGACGCTGCGCCCTCTCAAACGTCGTGGCTTTCAGATGCTCGGAGAACGAGGTGGCGGCCGCGGTCGTGTTGGTTCTATCGGAGACGAGCGCCGGGAGAGACCATTACCGGAAAATACGAGCTCGCCCTCTTAGACGTTGTCTGCGGCGGAGCTGCTAGTGGAATTGAAAAGCAGCGGAGATCGACCGACGAAGGAGAGAGGATGGTAGCGGAGGCCAGCTGTAGAAGAAGAGAGAACGGCGGCGGATCGAAGGAGAGAGGAAGGCGGCGGAGGCCATCCGGAGAAGGAGAGAGGACGGCGACGGGGACCCGCCGGCGGCGGCGACGGAAGCCGGTGGTGGCGACTGACCCTGCCTGTGTATGTGTGTGTGTTTGTGTGTGTGCGCGTATGTGTGTATTTTGTGTGTGCAGCGTGAGTTTTGTGCGTGTTTGTGTGTGTGTGTGTGTTTTTTTTGTGCTGAATGTGTGTGTAAGTGTGGTGTGCATGTGTCTGAGTGTGTTTTGTGTGTGTGTGTGTGTGGCGTGTGTATGAGTGTGTTGTGTGTGTGTATGATGATGTGGTATGGGGCCCACTGGTGAGTTGGATGGTTAGATGGTAATTGTAATGTCTAAATTACCCTTATGAATAAATGGATGTTTGATTTTTTTTAGCCAATAGATCATCCGATCTAATGATTATGATTCATTCTTATTTCTTTCACTGAGCATCATTGTCACCGGAGCGTGACCCTATATATATATATATATATATATATATATATAGTATGATTTGTAATAAATGTATGTAAAAAATATTTGTTAAATATCTCAATAATTTTTATTTTTTAGATGTCTAAACTAATTGATAAACAATTTATAAATCTCTATTTTGCTTAAATATTTATTTTTATTTATATTAAAAAAATTGAATGAAAAAATATTAATTTACTTAAATTGTATCAGTCCTACCAATTCGACGGACTGGTGTAACCGGTTTACTGACAAACATTTTATTCAAGTGAACCGGACCGATTGATACACCAGACCCTGGTCCACCCAGTTGTATTGTTGGATCTAGTCGACGTTTAAAAATAATTGATAAATCTATATATATATATATATATATATAATAAGAATTACTATTTACCAAAAATAGTAAGCCAAAATTTTTAGCCATCATTTAATACATACTATTTTTGGATTTTTTTTTTACTACTTTTTTAAACATCAAATCGGTTAAACATTATATGGAGCCTACAATGGTGGGTTTTGTTGAATTATTTTTTCAAATTTTCACTTAATATGTAAGATAATTTGAAATTAAATATCCCTTCTCAGTTTTGATTCCACAAATTCAAATTGCATTTTTTATTAAAAAAATCTGATTGCATACAAATTGGCGTCTGATTTTGAATTTTAATTTTGAAAATCAAAATCTTTTCTCATTTTTGTTGCCATAAAATCGGGTCTCATTCAAAATTCGAACCTAAAATTAGGATTTTGTTCAAATTGAATTTTCAAAATAAATAATCACATGCGGCAACTATTGGACGGATAAATAAAAGAAATCATTCCTAAAATAAAGGATTATGAGTCATTTAACATTAACAAAACTCTTGGTAATTACTCAATAAAACCTAACAGAAAATATTTACTTTATCTGTTTTCTCTATTAAAGACGGTAGCCGAAATATATATATGTACACTGTTAATCTTTCTATTGTTCAGTTCTCCGTCTTTCTTGTCACGGGAAAGTGTACATCGGGGAGCCTCCAGACGGCCCAAGGAGTGGCGAAAAGAAAAAATTCGCACCTGAGATCTTTCTACCAGAATTAGAAAAAACGCTTTTTTTTTCTCTCTCTCTCTAATTTACATTCAAAATTTCTCTTTTATTCGTCTTCTATGTAATCATGGGAACTATGTAAGTACATCTAATATCTACCTTATTCTTTTGCAGATAATTCGAGCTATAAGGCAAAAATCGACAAATATATACATGGTAGAACATGGTGCTACAAATCTACAAAAAAACTGCTTGTGGAAAGTCATAGAGGAAGTTGGATGAAAATATTAATCCATGTAATACTTTTACTTCAGTTTTAAAAATTTTCTTATATTTGACTTGTGTGTGATATCATATATCTATTTTGATTTTGATTTTTTGAAATCATCATTTCATATAGAACATTACCTTTCGTTTTGTTCAGTTTTACCTTTCATAACATATAAGGTTCTCCGAGTCATGTAATTTGTATAGTTGGTACTCCATGTCCATGCATCAAAACAATAACAAATTAATAATATGTGTAAAATGTATACTTAAAAAACAGATGATTAAATAGAATAGACGCATTTTTATTCAAATATTTGACATGAATTTGTAAGATCCTATTACCGTCTTAAGAAACAAATAGTATATAATTAGGGAAAATGCTACGGTCTCGTTACGGAACCATCCCGTCAGGAGTTTTAACCGTTGCATGCACATGTAGTTAGTATAAGATAGATGATCTAATGGTTAAAACACCCGACGAGATGGTTCCGTAACGAGACGATAGCATTTCTCATTAGTTAGTTATCTAGAATGCATATGTATATATAAAACTAAATGTTAAATTGTTACTGTATTTACCTTCCGTTTGTTCTTATACGAATATTGGATTGGTTGTGTGTTGTTATCCGTGCCTCCATCCAAATGTACATGCACGAAATAATATACAACATGTTTATCAATATGTGCAGCATATGTAAAAAACAAACAAACAACTTAACAGTTTTTCAGATTTCAAAGTAAGTAACAAATATTTATTACCCTTTTTTCGTGTTCATTGCCCAGTCCTCAATCTTCACACCTTAACCATTGTGTTACTCATAATCAGAGGACATTAAACAAAATAACAAGTTAATTGAATTTGATAGTTGCAGTTAATGCGAACAATTTAAAAATGAGAATACAAATACATACCTTATTGTTTTGTCGATTTTATGGTCTATTGAACCGATATATTTAACATTAGGCCCAATAATGAAGAAAAAAATAAAAATGGGCCATTTAAATTGTTGCTAACTTTTAATTTGAGTCAAATATTAAGCCATATTTATTGGGATGTGTTTGTTGGGATTAAATAAATGTGATATTTTACAAATTAGTTATTAAAAAAAAAAAATACTAACAATATGTTTGACTTAATAAATTTATAATAAATTATTATATAGATGCATAAATTATATTACCAGGTAAAATTATATTTTAATTGTTCTAAGTTATATGAACATAAAATATAACTTTGTTTTTTGTTTTCTTTTGTTTTCCTTCAGATAAGCGAATGGCTTATCATCCTTCAGTTATGTGCAATACATTAAATCTACATTTACTATCAGACTATACGTTGCAGCGCACGCAAAATTCTCCCTTATCGGATATCACAATCGGTAAGTATTTAATTAGAACTTATTAAGCTTATTTGTTAAAATATTTACTTCATTGTTTTTTTTTTTTTTAATTTTTAGATTTATTTTTAATTTTTCATTTATATTACAGTTTTTGGAACAGCTTCGTCGTGTACACCATCAAATAATATATATTTCAACATTTGGAGTAGTTTTTTGTTTTATTTCTATTATACGAAATTTATAATAATCTTTTGTTGCATTTAAAAAAAGAAACGTCGGTCGTGTTGTTGCGGAACATGGACCATTCTATGGGACTGTGCGCAATGGGACACGATTGGTTGTGACCAAACTCTCTGGTCATGTGCTCGAATGCAAGATATTGATGGGATATCATGCTGGCGATAAAGTGTTGATTCCTAGAATGAATATTATTTCTTCTGATCTTAGGGTTCAATTCCATTTAAGTTTCAGCAGCAACAATTCACTTATGGTTTCCTATGTAATGACCAATAAGTAAGGGTCAGTCTTTATCTCACGTTGGACTATTTTTAAAGAAACATGTTTTTAGCCATGACCAGTTATATATTGTTGTTTCGCGTGTAACTAATAGAAACGAGTTGAAAATATTAGTTTGTCGGAACAATGAGTTCCCCAATAATCAAACTAATAATGTTGTGTATAAAGAGGTTTTTAATAATATATCATTTTTATTTTGACCAAGATTATATGATTGTACAATTTTCCTACGTATTATATCTCTTTCATTTATTTATACACTTTGAATTATAATAATTCCCAAATAAATATAGCTCGTGCGTCGCACGTGTCAAGCACTAGTTATGATTAATGCTATTTTTATTTAATATATAATACAATCATAAAATTATTTTCCTATGCATAGAGCACGTACTAATTTCATATGGAGAGCTTAAACCATTAACTAATATTCAATCTGATAGTTTTAGCAATACTAAACACATCCATTAACTTTTATCCACATGTATTTTTATTTCTTATGTGTGTTGTTGGGTCTACTTCCAGATCTAGAGTAAACCGGTGGATGTGAGCTCAGATCTGCTTGAACCGCCTTCGAATCGTTGCTAGACCGCGAGATACCTGCAAAAACTCAACGCCGGAGGTGTTTCCGGCGTAGAGCCTCCGACGCTCAAGTCAGTATGAGAGTGTTGGAAGAGATGCTGCGCAGCAGCTATGGGGGAGAGTGGGAATGAATAAGAGTTAGGGTTTAGGATTACCTCACCTCCTTTATATAAGAGTGAATATTTACCTGAAGTACCCAGAATGCCCAAGTCGGTGGACCTAGAAGGTCCAAAATGCCCTGGTCGATTCGTCTCCCCTTGCTGCTGAGTCATCTCAAGATTCCTTCTTATCCTTTGTACCGTATAGGGTTTCGGATATGTTATAAGTGTGGTGAATCGTCCTTACTGCTTTAATCCTCGAGATGTATAGAGTCGACCTCGAGGGCTAAGAGGTCGACTTATGAATATGTGCGGCTTCGGAGGCTACGCTTGGTTTAACCCTCTGCGGTGAAGTCGTCTTCGGAGAGTCGTCATCTTTGAGTCGACTAGACGAAGTCGACCTAGGGTATCTGGATGCTTGGGAGTTACGCTCTTGATGTTCTTCTCCAATTGATGTCGACTAGTGAAAGTCGATAGACTAAGGTCGACTTTAGGGAAGTCGACTAGACCAATTTCTGCTTCTTCTCGGTTGCTCTTGGTAGAATCGACTTTAGGGAAGTCGATGTGAGAATGTCGACAGAGTCATGTCGACATGAGAGCTGTTCGAGTGGTTCACCGGTCGAGTAGGGAGTTTCTGGACCGGGTTATCCTTATGTGGCTATATCATCTAGTCCCCCCCAAAAATTACTCTAAGCAGTCGACTGCTTAAGAGTAAGTTGGTGAAGTATAACTGTGTCGCCTTCCTACCATTCTTGCTCGTACTGGCTTCTTCTACAACTCATCTCGCCAATCGATTAGTGCGCATCTCAATCTCATGATTGCTCTTTCGGATAAGTCTGACACTCTGACAGACCTATTTCAAATTTCAAATATTGAAACCCTAAAGTGACGCGCGTCATCTCCCTCGCCGACTCTTCGAATTCCGCGCCTCATCAGGGTCGTTGGTTATCTTGATGATCCGACGGTTCAAACCCATCCTTATCTTATATAAATATACTTCCATCTCTCAGAAAATTGCATTTCCAAATTTTCTTACTCTCTCAAACTCCCTCAAGCATCTCCGACGATCTTTGCTCTTCGGCTTCACCGGCGCTCCTCTTTTCCGGCAACTTCAGGCTTATTCGCAGTTCAAGCCAACTACGCCATCATGTGTAAGTTCACTATCTCCTCTCAATTTTCAATTCTTCTGTCGATTTTTCCTTTCTCTGATTCTTTGTGGGTTTCCAGAGCTTTAGAAGTTCATATGTGTTCTTCATATTCCTCATGAACTTCTTATGGGTTTCGCGCTTAGATCTCTTTACGGGTGTACTCTGCTAGGATTTATTGTTTTTACCAGTCGTCGGCTGCCGATATGCTGTCGATTTTCTCTTGTCACTAAGTTGGCTTTTGTCAACTTAGTGTTCTTCTTTCTTTAGTATTCCTTTGTCGAATCGACTAGGATTGACTTACTGATTTATTTGGATCGAGCTATCGATAGCAGTTTCCCCTTCTCTGTTCTTTTATCTTCTGTCGATTCCTGTGAGTCGATTTGACTCGTTCACGTGGGTTTTAACTCGTGATTTTACTAACTTCGACCTTCTCCTTCTTTTTCTTTCCTTAGCTTCCGACTCGTCCCCTCTATCCGGCTCCCTCGGTCAGCAGATCAACGACTATACCCATTTAGTCGACGAGGGCTCTAGTTCTGACTCCGTCGAGGTGACCGGCTATAAGATGATTTCGCAGCCTTCCAATCCTTCTCTCCCTCTCGTCGCTGCTTTCTCCGCCGACTGGGAGCAGTATAACCAAGCACTTTTGGAAGGTGGCTTAGTCGACATCGTTAAGAGCCCTTCTCGGGGAAATCCTCCTTGTCTCGATCTTATTCCTCGAGGTATTCCTCTTAGGCTATTAGACATCCCTGTTTATAGAACAAGCCCTGTATCTGTACCAATAATTGTTCCACTTCTTAATTCTCAAAATACTGTATCAATAGCTTGTCCCTTAGCTAGGTTAGCTGTTTTAAATCCTTTTTGTTATGCCTCTGCAGCCGAGGTCGAGGGCTTCAGGAAGTTTAGCGGGCTTCCTTCCGACTGGGAGTTAGTCGCCCCAGGTCCCAATGACGACTTCGCTCACCCTCCTCCCGGCTGTCATACATTTTTTGTAGACCAAATCGTCTTCGGCCTTCGCTTCCCTATCCAAGATGAGCTTCTGTTGATAAGTAACCTGTATAATATCCCAATAAACCAATTTTCTCCAAATGCTATCCGTATTATGATAGCCTTTATAGTCGTCTCCCGAATAATACTCAAATTCTTCTCCCCCGAGTTTTTCTTCTATTGCTACGGTTATCGACTCTCCAAAGGCGCTCATTGTCTGGGTCGTCGTGCTGGTGTTACCTTTCTTGACGATCTCTCGTCGAATGTCACCGAGTGGAAATCGAAGTTTATTTTCATTCGACTTGCTTCTGGCATGTATCCTTATGTAAATAAATGGATAACCTCGAAGGTGAAACAAACGGCCTCGTTCTGACGAGTTCGCTACTCTCCTGACGGAGCTTAATAAGCATACGTATAGTGCTCGTCAGTTGATAAAGGACCGTGAATTGGTCAATCATGCCCGAATCGTCATTTACGAGGATCTTCCTCGCCTCGATAACCCTCGTAAGCTGTTATTGTTCCTTCCTGTGCAACTGTTTATAAGTTTTGATTATTCGCATCATGACTGCTAAATGTTCTTCACACGCTAATTTTTCTTCTTCTATTATTTCAGTGAAAGCGCTCAAACGCTTCGAGCTCAAGAAGGGCCAATCATCTGGCCAACCTGCTGGCGGTTCTGCTCCTCCCCTTCAACCCTCAGGCGGGTCCGGGTCGAGGCCCGTTGCTGCGGCTGCCGAGACGACAACTGCCGGAAAATCCAGGGTCGAGAATCCTGGTGCTTCCCAACACAAGTCGTCAGGCTCCTCCTCTCGCAAGAGGGCCCAGGACGATCGGGCCGCCATCCTCATCCCTGACGACTTGAAGCGTCGCAAGGTCGACAAGGGAAAGGGGAAGGCAGTCAAGAAGAAAGCCCCTTCCCCCCATCACCGTCAAAGACGTGACGGTCAAGATGCCCTCTCGGCTCTGGAATCATCCGGAGCCGTACCACGTGGCCAAGTACTTCAACTCCCTCATCCCTGAGGTCGACAAGGAGCGCGTGGAGGGGAACCTGTACGAGCGCTCCAACTACGCCGTTCAGTGTCTTGCCTGGGTATTTTTCCTATCCTTCAATCGACTTTGTTTATGCATGTTTCTTTTAAACTTAATTCATCTTTTCCTCATTTGTCTCCAATGTTTTTTTTTCTTGCAGTTTCTGGCCGCGGCGTCCCCTGCTTCGAGGAGACGAGCAAGGCTCCTCTCGCCTCCACCAAGTCCCTTGAGGACAAGTGCGAGGCTCAGCGCCAGGAAATCGAGGCGCTGAAAGAGGATTTGGAGGCCTCAAAGGCCCTTGTCGACAAGCTAAAGGCCGACAAGGCTATATTCCGGCATCTGAATGACAAACTCAAGGCCGACCTCGACAAGGCTCGTGATGAGTGCATGGTTGAGAGAGAGAGCGGCATCGAGGAGGGGCGCAGAACCTTCTTGAAGTCCCCCATGGGCGCCATCTTTCTCGAGACCTATCGCCAGGAGGTCGTCAAAGCCTTCTGCAATTCCCCTGCCTTCTTCGACAAGCTTTGCCCTACCGTCGTCCAATACTTCGATTTTGCTTTTGATGCGTGGGCGGCGGTAGTGGAGGGGTCTGAATTTGCTGGGAAGCTCGACCGCGAGACGGTTAAGGAGACGCTCCCCGACCCCGAGGTCTATGAGGGTGACTCGTCCCTCCTCAATGACTACCCGTGGTGGACGGGACTCGAGGCTTGGGCCATTCGCAAGGCTGGCCTAGGGTCACAACTCGAAGTCCCCGTCGCCCCTCTGGCCGGTTCGACCGAATTAGTCAGGCCTGAGGGGGTTGGTCGTGAGGAAGGAGACGAGGAGCAGGGGACTGAGCCGCTTGTCGACAGGGATGCCCAGGAGGAGAACCCCGAGAAGTCTACTACCGTTGTGATGGAAGGTGGAGACGACATTGCTGAGAAGTCTGATGCCGACTCTTAGATGTGTTTGTCTGACTTGGGGCTGTGCTAATGTTTTGATAGTTGTTTGCAGTTTTTTGTTTTCCTCGTCTCGGCCCATTTTCAAGATTTGTAAGGGCCGAGGCGACTAAGGATGTAATGCTTCTCTTTTATCAATATAAAGCTTCTCTTTTTCCTTCATCGCGTGTGTTAATTGTTTTTCGAATTATCTTGCTGCTATCTTCCGTATATATTCTCCCTGACCCTTCTTGCGAGCTGGTCGAAGTCGAGCAACAATTTGAACAGCTTCTTAGCTGTGAAACGTAAGTTTTTCAACTCGTCTTCTCCCCAACCCTTCTTGCGAGCTGGTCGAAGTCGAGCAACAATTTGAACAGCTTCTTAGCTGTGAAACGTAAGTTTTTCAACTCGTCTTCTCCCCAACCCTTCTTGCGAGCCGGTCGAAGTCGAGCAACAATTTGAACAGCTTCTTAGCTGTGAAACGTAAGTTTTTCAACTCGTCTTCTAACGGATGCCCAATGATATAGCTTCCGTTGGAATTATTCCAACTTAAATTCAAACAAAAATATTCCACTTGAATGAGTTTTTCATTGAAATTTATATTGAGATAGATCCCAACAACTATTTTTCTAATGGTTTTTTACTGTAGTAATTTCAGTTAGAATTTTTATTTTTAACAGTTGGAATCTGTTGAAAATTCCAAGAGAAACAATAATGTTGGAATATATATTAGAATACCGTTGAAATTATATAGGGATATATTTCTTTATGTTAGAATTTCGTCATTTTTGTTTATGACTTTTACCAGCCTGCCATGTAAAAGATGGCATATACCAGTAGCTTATTGAAATTAAATGTGTGTCAATATTTTTATGGGCCGAATTGTTTGTTTTCTTAACCTTTTTCACCTTTTCTTTCTTTATTCCTTTTTATTATTTTGAATTTATTCACTCAAATAACAATAAAAAAAAATGTTTAAAATGGATTGTATTAATCAATAATACTTTTTCTCTAGTATAGGGTAGATTTCAAGAGTAACTGCAATACAATTACTGAATTATTCATCACTAGATCAATATACACTTATACAGTTATGTTTGTTGTTCAATTTGAAACATCATAAATGGTGACATTATGTTATTATTACTTTATCATGTAAGAGTTTAATAATTAATAAAGTTGTTTCTGTGAAACAATTTAAACTAAATTGAATGGAGTTTGCAATTATATGTAAAAGTTAAACTTGAATATTGCAAATAACTATATTTTACCATATTTATTACACTCATATAAACATGGTGAACAAAACATTATATGTTTGGTGTGTAAAAGTACAAGCCAACTATTCCTATTTCACATGTTTAAACTTATGTCAACAAACTTTATTCTGGCGTGCTAGCTCTATTTTTTGACTTCGGTGCTTTCAATCTAAAAATTAGTCCACCAACGTTTGTAGATGGCTACATAAATAATTGGACCGAAATTGTACTACTCTCCTTTGCAAATAAATATAGTTTAAAGAAAATAAATAAATCAGTAATTTATATTTTGTCTAATATTATACTATATGAATTCTTCTAATTTATTTCAATATTTATATAACCAACAGCACAACTGAACAATTCGCTCAGTTTAATTATATGAGGAGGTTGGTCTCGGGGTTATTGAAGGTCTAGATGGAGAGGTAGCTTGAGCTATAGTTTTTGAAATGGAAAACATTTATGTATGATTTTACTCGAATTTTCATTCACTCAAAAAATGGATCCTGTGTACAACAATGCTTTCCAATATAGTTGAAAGTTTACATGGCCTATAAGAGGTGGTCGTAAAGAAAATGAAACTTAATTTGCCTACTTCAAGCATAAGAATAAACTTTTCTATGATTAATCTTTTAGTTGAGTACAAGATACATTCTTATTAATCTTTTACATTAGAATAAATCGATAAAATAAATCTACCCAGAGTACTATAATAAGGTTTTTCCTCACATGCATGTTTCCTGGTCTAGATGTGAGCCTTTCGGTGTTCGTAAAGCTAATGTAACTTATAATTATTAAAGATCCCATCTTTGAAAAATCAAAGCATGCAATTATAATATCAATTAATTTCAACCTGGCATCATAAGATCATATATTTCTTCACTACCAGATTAATTTGACCTATACTATACCAAAATAATATTCAATTGTTATTTGTTACCATTGATACCATCATTGACGGAGCCACATGAGGCCCAGGGGAGTCGTGGACTCCCCTAATTTTTTTATAAAAAATTATATATATTGATAAGTCGAAAATATGTATTTCTATTATAGTAAAATATTGAGTTTGTATTGAATATTTGTGCTTAAGTGACGTGTTTTCGACTTTATAATATGTCTTCGAGTAGAATCTACCATTGTTGATATTTTGGTGCAGTTAGATCGTATGAGCTCGACTAGGTGCACATATAACCAACATGGCAGCACTGATATTTGTAGAACATGGCCATGTCAGTATACACGGAAGTGCATAGCGTATCAGTTCTTAACATGGGCCTGTTAACACTAAGCCCAATAGCAATATTCAAAGTCCAGCCGTAATTAATAGGAAGGAGATCAGATTTTGAAGAAACCTACACTGCACGTACAACAGCCGCAAGGAGCAACAGAAGGGATCTTCACGAACATCAACTCTCTCCTCTCTTTTCTTTGCTATTTTTCTTTTTCTTTTTTCTTGGATCATGGAAGCCCTGCGCGGCTAATTCTCTTTTGTTTCGGTTGAACACGATTGAAACTCCGAACTTAATACTGTGAGGTCTAATTAGTTTTTATCTATTAATTCATATTTTGTATTAATTGTTTTGTGTGTTTATGTTTATGATTTTGTGTTAGGATCGTAGTCTGATCAACTATTGTTTGCTTGGTAGATATTGAGTCGGATTTAGATAATTTATCTATCGTAAGAAGCATCTAAGTGTGGTGATTGACCGGATTTAGGGGTTATCATTCTTAGGCAAAATAGATATACAAGTTAGCATCTAACGGATTAGTTATTTGTTGCTTGTGTTGTCGGGCTCTACTTCTTAATGCTATTGCTAGGATAATTTTACACGATGTTGGGAATTGCTTAGTAATAAGGGTTGTGTAGAAGGATTTATTTTGCATAGCCAATTTAGGAGTCAGAATTCATCATTCAACGGCATCTACGTATTTATGAGTTGATAATATTTGCATCGAGGATCAGTAGAATAATTCGGGGTGGAAATCAGTTCAACCGGAACACTTTGGTAATATCTTTCATCTTCATCTTGCTGTTGCTTGCGAATCTCTTGTTTAAGAACTGTTTACTATTGCTTTCTTTATTTTCTTGTTAATTACATAATTAGGATTAAAAACCAATTCTCCCCCATTTTAATCACATAGTTACAGTCATTTAATTATATTATTCCCCGTGGATACGATCCTTGCTCACGCTACTATATATATTCAAGCAAGGTAAATTTGGGTGCCTACGACAGCACGACCAAATTTTGGCGCCGTTGCCGGGGAATTATTTTAATTAAATCTTTGACTGTGTGATATTATTATTATTATTATTATTATTATTATTATTATTATTATTTATTATTATTATTTATTATTATTATTATTATTTATTAATATTAATATTATTATTATTATTTTTATTTCTCTTGTCTTTTCTCTGCTATCTTTTACTTCTCTAACAGCTTGGTTAGTTTGATTTTTATTTTCTTGGCAGTTGATGCTCGGGACGCGTTCGAGTGTTCCCGAAGATATTCAATTCCACCCAGAAATTGAGAAAACAGCTAAGAGGTTGAGAAAAGAAGCAAGGCGGAGGGCAGCCCCTATAGACGAGGGGACACTTACCAGCTTATTCGAGATTAACAGTGATTCGGAAGAGGAATTTGAAGAAAAGGACTTGGACGTGGTCCAGATGGCGAATGCGAATAGAACATTAAAGGAGCTGGCAGCTCCTAATTTGGATATTCAGCCCCTTTGCATTTCTTTCCCTGCTATAGATGATAACATTACTTTTGAATTGAAATCTGGGCTAATTCATTATTTACCTTCATTTTATGGTCATACAGGTGAGGACCCATACAAGCACTTAAAGGAGCTTCACTTGGTTTGCACAAGTATGAAGCCGACGGGTATCACAGAAGAACAAATCAAGTTGCGAGCATTCCCTTTTTCGTTGAAGGATGCGGCTAAGGATTGGCTTTACTACCTTTCATCGGGCTCAATTGAAACATGGGAGGTGATGGAACGATTTTTCCTGGAGAGATACTTTCCGGCATCCCGAGCTGCCAACATACGTAAGGAGATATGCGTAGTGCGACAATTACATGGAGAGAACTTGTATGAGTATTGGGAGCGTTTCAAGAAACTGTGCGCGAGCTGCCCGCAACATCAAATTAGCGAGCAACTACTTATCCAATATTTTTACGAGGGCCTGGCATTGATGGACAAGAACATGGTTGATGCTGCAAGTGGTGGAGCTCTTGTCGATAAAACACCTGCCGAAGCGAGTCGTATAATTGCCACCATGGCGGCAAACTCGCAGCAATTTGGCACCCGTAACGATGTGACACTTAAAACAAGGACGGGAGCAAATAACTCTGTTGTAGAGGAAAAGCTAATGGAACTGACTACTTTGGTGAAACAATTAGCTACTGGAGGAACCAAACCCGTGAAGCCTTGTCGAATTTGTGCTACCACCGATCATGATACCGACTCTTGCCCCGTGATTGAAAATGAAATCGAGGCACATGCAAATGCGGTCGGTACAAATGGGAACTTTCCCAAGAAGCAGCAATATGATCCATTCTCAATTACATACAATCCGGGTTGGCTCGATCACCTAAATTTGAGGTACGGGAACTCGTTTTACCAACAGCCCGGCCCGAACCATGGCGGGAGTTTCCAGCAACATCCCTCTCAATTATTTCGCAGACAACCACCACCCGAACAGCCCCTAAACTTTGATTCTGGCACTTCGTTAGAAGACATAGTGAAGCAACTAGCCTCCAGTACTCTCCAATTTCAAAAGGAAACCAAGGTGAGCATCCAGACCCTTGAAACTCAAGTAAGCCAGCTCGCGACCTCTGTGAATCGGTTGGAGGCACAAGTTAGTGCAAAGCTCCCTTCTCAACTTGAGGTAAACCCTAAGAATGTGAGTTCCATGATCTTAGTAAGTGGCAAAGAGTTGGAGCAGATAAAGGAAAATTCACACGCACAGCAGTTTGAAGCAGCAGGTTCGGATAACCAACATGGCCATGTTGCTGACTATGTTCATAGTAAAACTGAACTGGTTATAGAAACTGACCTGGGAGCAGAAGAGAGGAATAAGAAGGCAAAGAAGAAGCCGACCTATTCCGAGTACAAACCAGAACCACCCTTCCCACAGGCATGGGTTCGACATGAGAAAGACGGCCTATCCGAGATATTTATGAGACGTTTCGAAGATGCGAGGTGAACATCCCGTTGCTAGATGCCATCAAGAAAGTGCCTCGCTATGCAAAATTTTTGAAGGAGTTATGCACTGTTAAGCGCAAACAACAACTCAAACGCCACGAGAAAATTAAGGTAAGTGAGAATGTCTCTGCCGTTTTACAACGGAAGCTTCCCACGAAATGCAAAGACCCAGGTATGTTCTTGATTCCTTGTGTCATTGGTGGAATTCATTTTGAGAGAGCTATGTTAGACTTGGGAGCTTCTATTAACATAATGCCATATGCTATTTATAGTTCTTTGAAGCTCGGACCTTTAAGTCCAACTGGGGTAGTCATTCAATTGGCGGACAGGTCCAATGCGTTTCCGAAGGGTTTGGTCGAGGACGTTCTTGTTCAAGTTAAAGACTTGGTTTTTCCAGCGGATTTTTATGTTCTTGATATGGAGAATAACAATGATGCTGCTCCTATTTTACTTGGAAGACCTTTTCTAAAAACGTCTAAAACCATGATTGATGTGCATAATGGAAGTCTTAGCATGGAAGCTGATGATCAATTAATTAAATTTGATATATATAATTCTATGAAGTATTCTGGTGATGATGAATCCGTACTATCTGTTGACTTGGTTGATGATTTGGCTCAGGAAATTTTTTCATTTTCAGAGGATAATACCGTGGGGGACGCCATCAGCAATTTAGCAGACAACTCACTACCTAGCATTGCCCCAGGTCAAGCCAATGAATCGGACAAGAACGTGATCATGGATGATGGCTTAGAGACCAATGCTAAAGGTGAGTTTATTGGTGTTAGTTCTTTCGATACTAACGAAAAATCTCCACCCTGTATTTTACAGACACCCGTCAAAGAACTGAAGCCCTTGCCCGACCACGTCAAGTACATATTCTTGGGAGAAGAGAACACATTTCCGGTGATCATTTAGAGTAAGCTTACCAAAACTCAAGAAGACGAGCTCGTGAAAGTTCTCCAGTCACACAAGCAAGCGTTGGGGTGGACCATCTCGGACATAAAGAGAATATGCCCCTCAATTTGCATTCATCACATTTCATGGGAAATAGAAGCTGAACTTGTTCATCAACCCCAACGCCGCTTGAACCCAGTGGTGTTGGAAGTCATGAAAGCTGAGGTCCTGAAGCTTCTGGACATGAGTGCAAGAGGCGAGCATAAGAAACTACAAATTCAAGAATCGGAAGAGATGAGAAACAATGCCTATGAGAGTGCTGAGATCTACAAAGAGAAGACGAAGACTTTTCATGATAAGCTAATTTCGAGAAAGAAATTCGTGGTAGGGCAAAAAGTTCTCTTGTACCAGTCACGTCTTCGGCTGAGGAAAGCTACGAATGAGATGGAAAGGACCTTTTGAAGTCAGCAAGGTCTGTACGCATGGGGCAATTGAAATTCGGAGTCCGTCGATCTTGAAGTGTTTCATAGTCAATGGACACCGACTTAAGCTATATCACGAGAACTTCCAGCTTAAGCAAAAAGAAATAATGGGTCTTGAGGACCCCGTTTATTCTGAATAAATCGATAGCTTCGTGTCGAGCCAACGACAATAAAAAAAGGCGCTTTTTGGGAGGCAACCCAATTTTTATTTTTATTCTTTTTTTTATTTATTTTTATTTTTTTATTTTTGTTAGACTTTGTTTTGTTTCTGTTGCTGATACTTCTCTGTCTGTTCTCTGTTGCAGGAATTTTGTTCCAACACTGGGACTGGTGGTGTTGGTATTTAAATGACATGGCCATGCCATTAGAGACATGGAACTTTTTCCACAGCAACTTGGACCGTGAGCAGCTTTAATGGGAAGTCTGACAGATGTTTGAGAAATAGAAGATTATTCATGCACAATGAGAGCTGCCACCTGAATAAAATTTCGTGAGTCTCTTTGCCTAGCATTACTTCATAATATTTGAAATGTGGCCAAGAGTGTTTGTCAGAGTTTTGAGTTCTGAGGTTTGTTTAATGGTGTTGAGTCTTGATTGTTATTTCTCTTGTGGTCATTTTTAATTCATCTATGCCAATTCAGTAGAACAACTCTTTTCTTGTGTCCATACACTAGTTTTGTTTGAGCCCTTGATGCTAAATGATGATGAATATTACTTGATGATTATGTGATAGAAGACACATGGAATTAACACTCATTACCTTTAGTTGGTGAGATTTGAGCCTATGAGCATATATTGAGTATTTTGCTCCATTTTCTTGAATGTGTGATGTCTCGACTAGTTGGTTTTTCTAGAACTTGCATTGCTATGCATGTCTGTGTGTACGCCTTTGATGAAATTGAATGCATAAAATCTAAATAAGGGTACTTAGGACTTGCCATTTCTCTTTATAGCCTCTCTTTTGAAGCCCANCC
>BKCP01005938.1:209062-220578 GCA_008636005.1 Striga asiatica | reverse complement strand
AGAAAAAAAGAAGAAAAAGGAAAAAGGAAAAAAGAGCATTGTGCTAGGTTATTCCTATGTTGGTTGCTTATAGAGATCACATGATTATCTTGCTTTTCATGTTGGTTGAGCTTGGTTTATGACGAGTTTGTATGATTGATTCGATCCCGTTAGCCTTTAACTTTCTTATCCCACCTTACCCTAAGCCTCATTACAACCCAATTTTAACCCTTTGATTTTGTGTTTAATTGTTATTCATTTTGGGTGGTTGGACATAATATCTTTGCAAGCTTATGGTAAAAATCTTCGATGTCTTGACTTGAGCGTACATTTACATATAGTCTATACACTTTGAGTGCAAGAGTGAATCTCGTGAGAAGTGTTGATTTCCATGTGTTTAAGTTACGTGGTTGTTGGGTGTATTTCTCATTGGTTGGTTGATGGGGACTCGAGTTTGACTTGTGTGTTGATGCTTGCTTTATGTTTTGAATTGGCATTGGATGATAGAAGATGATTGTGAGTTGAGATAATGGATTTGACTTTATGCTTGAGGACAAGCATCGTTTTAAGCGTGGGGGTGTTTGATAAGTCGAAAATATGTGTTTCGATTATAGTAAAATATTGAGTTTGTATTGGATATTTGTGCTTAAGTGACGTGTTTTCGACTTTATAATATGTCTTCGAGTAGAATCTACCATTGTTGATATTTTGGTGCAGTTAGATCGTATGAGCTCGACTAGGTGCACATATAACCAACATGGCAGCACTGATATTTGTAGAACATGGCCATGTCAGTATACACGGAAGTGCATAGCGTATCAGTTCTTAACATGGGCCTGTTAACACTAAGCCCAATAGCAATATTCAAAGTCCAGCCGTAATTAAAAGGAAGGAGATCAGATTTTGAAGAAACCTACATTGCACGTACAACAGCCGCAAGGAGCAACAGAAGGGATCTTCACGAACATCAACTCTCTCCTCTCTTTTCTTCGCTATTTTTCTTTTTCTTTTCTCTTGGATCATGGAAGCCCTGCGCGGCTAATTCTCTTTTGTTTCGGTTGAACACGATTGAAACCCCAAACTTAATACTGTGAGATCTAATTAGTTTTTATCTATTAATTCATATTTTGTATTAATTGTTTTGTGTGTTTATGTTTATGATTTTGTGTTAGGATCGTAGTCTGATCAACTATTGTCTTGTGCACTTAACCTATTGCTTGGTAGATATTGAGTCAGATTTAGATAATTTATCTATCGTAAGAAGCATCTAAGTGTGGTGATTGACCGTATTTAGGCGTTATCATTCTTAGGAAAAATAGTTATGCAAGTTAGCATCTAACGGATTAGTTATTTGTTGCTTGTGTTGTCGGGCTCTACTTCTTAATGCTATTGCTAGGATAATTTTACACGATGTTGGGAATTGCTTAGTAATAAGGGTTGTGTAGAAGGATTTATTTTGCATAGCCAATTTAGGAGTCAGAATTCATCATTCAACGGCATCTACATATTTATGAGTTGATAATACTTGCATCGAGGATCAGTAGAATAATTCGGGGTGGAAATCAGTTCAACAGGAACACTTTGGTAATATCTTTAATCTTCATCTTGCTGTTGCTTGCGAATCTATTGTTCAAGAACTGTTTACTATTGCTTTCTTTATTTTCTTGTTAATTAGATAATTAGGATTAAAAACCAATTCTCCCCCATTTTAATCACATAGTTACAGTCATTTAATTATATTATTCCCCGTGGATACGATCCTTGCTCACGCTACTATATATATTCAAGCAAGGTTAATTTGGGTGCCTACGACAGCACGACCATATATATATATATAGGGGGCGGATCAAATGTGTCCAGCTCTTAAAATGCATCCAGCTCTTAAAATGCGCTCAGCTCTTAGCAACTACAGACAACTAACCTAGCAACTACAGACAACTAACCTTGTAACTACAGATAACTAACCTAGCTACTACCAACCTAGCAACTACAGAAAACTTACCTAGCAACTACTAACTTAGCAACTACAGAAAACTAACTTAGCAACTATTGAGAACTAACCTAGGAATTACAGAGAACTAACCTAGTAACTACTATCCGCAGGTTTACCATAATAATCCGTTGACCAGGGCGCTTCGCTTCGAGAAAGTAGGAAAGAAGGTGCTGCCTTTGGTACTACTCTTATTTTACAAGCTTAGCAACTACAGAGAACTAACTTAGCAACTACAAAGAACTGACCTAGCAATTACAGAGAACTAACTTAGCAACTACAAAGAACTAACTTAGCAACTACAGAGACCTAACTTAGCAACTACAGAGAACTAATCTAGCAACTACAGAGAAAGCAATAAAATACAAAAAATGCTCTCACCTCTCTCTAGTTTTCTCTCTCTAAGATTTACCCTAGCCCCCTCCATCCTCAACCACCACCTCCCTTCCCCTTGGCCTCCACCGCCTAGCCGTCCCAACCGGCACCGCCGCCGGCGGCCCCCCGGCCCCCGGGCCGTCGGGCCTTTTTTCTTTTTCCTTTTTCCGAGTTATTTTCCCGCTCGCATTCATGGCACCTCCGCACCTCCCATTACCATCACTTTCGTCTCCTTTCCCCCAAGCTCTGGCCACCCTCACGTCGGAAATTATCAACCTTTTACAGCTCCCAGAATTCCATCAAATCGTGGCTCTTTTGGGCAGGAAATCTCTCATGGAAGAAGGGCAGATTTCTCCTCTTAAGACGGTAAAATCGAATGGTCCCGTCGCCGGAAGTTCAGATCCCCGGCCGGTGGGAAACCGAGGGTAGGTCATTTTTGGGACACTGCCGACTATCTCGCCGGACATCCCAATCCCAAATCTTGAAGACGGCGCTTCCGCATACCCTATTCCGCAGCTGCTTGGTGACGTGGATCCAATCCCGTCCCTTCATGTGGCCGCTCAAAACTTGATTTCAGATGGGCCCAAATCTGGCCTTCACATCCCTCCTGGGCCTAATTCCCAATTAACTGGCCCATGACCAACCCCAGCCAATTTTCTGGCCCCCGATTCCCTTTAGTTCACTTCTAAACCACCCAACCCCCTTTCAATTAACCTAGCCCATTTATCGGGCCCACGACCAACCCCTTAGGCCACCTCTTCCCAGCCCAAATCGCAGCCCACATCTCAGCCTGCCTCACAACCCTCACCCAAGAACCAACTCGCCTCTATCCAAATCAACCCAAAACCTGCCACTACCCAACAGCAAGCTGCCTCCAAATCCCAACAGCCAGCCGCCGATCAACTGCCCCTTGTCGGCGCCGACACCGTCGCGGCGACCGAAAAAGCTCATCCGGCCGGCGCTACAATCGGGATGGCCATGATTCCGGCTATCTCGACCGAAATTCTCGGCTCCCGGCCAAACTCACCTTCTCCGACCAACCATCTTGCCGGAGCTGCCAATTTTCTGGCCGAAAATCCCGAACCGGACGTCATGTACGTGTGAGAAGATGGCGCTGTGGTCATAGGCCCAATTACGACGTCCGTGGCACAATTTACCGGTCACTCTCCGAACGGGAAACCGCCAACGGGCACCTCCACGGCCAACCCCGCAGCAGTCGGGCCTCTACCGGGCTCCTCTACGGGGCCGCTCTCCTTCTGAGAAGCTATTACGGGGAGGAGAGATGGCGGCACGGGTGGCCTACGCCCGACACCCAAGGAGTTCACCTTTGATGGGGATTACGAGTACGCTTGCGGGACCATCATCCGCTTGGTGGGAAACAAGGTGAAGGCTCGATTCTCTCAAGTCGAATCTGAAGGCCTGGCCGGTAAGCTAGCTAACACCCTGGTTTTTAAGTTTACTTATACTATCCCTGCCCCCCGAGATATATCTGCTGGATTAGGTAAATTGGGTTTAAGGGTAGAGTGTCGTCTAAATGGTATAACTTTAAGCACCACATAGTCACTTTTCATCTCCCTGAGGACTATAACGAGATTTGGCTTAAGACCTCGATTCATCTGTGTGGATGCCCAGCTAGGGTGTTCAAGTATACAGCCAGGTTTAGCCCGAAGATGGAGACGCCTGTTGTCCCCGTGTGGTGCCGTCTTCCCGGCCTCCCACCCAACCTTTACGACTGTGCTTCCATCACTACGCTTGCTAAGTGTATTGGACAGCCGATTCGTATTGACGCCCCGACGGCCCTTCAGTCGAGGGCTAACGTGGCGCGATTTTGTGTAGAGATATACCTCAGAGTTGAGCCCGTCCATGAGATTGAGATTGAGCAGGGCTCGGAGACCTTTGCTCAGCGGTGATCTATGAGAAGATCCCCGCGTTCTGCACTTTGTGCAGTCATGTGGGACACATTGTGGCTGATTGCTACACTAGTGGCAATAAGCCACGACCCACACTTCCGCAGTGCCACCGTGCGACTCAGCCGGGGCCCTCCACCAGCCGGAGGGACCCGAAGGGAAAGGGAAAAAGCCCTCTCCGCGCGCCTGAGACCCCGAAGGGGTCTAAGGATAAGGGCAAGGTTGTGATTGACGGCACTGCCCAAACTGAGAAGGATGCTCATCCTAACCAGCCTAAGCAGTTGGCCATAGTAGGGCCCAAGCCCAAGTCCACGGGCTTTCTTGCCGGACAGACCTTACAGTCGGCCTTCAAGGCCAACCACTTGTACTTTGCTGTTCTCTCCCCAGAGATAGAGAATGAGGCTGTGCCCTCCACCACTGGCTTACCTAGGATTACGGACCTTACGCTTCTTGATGATGACGTCTCATGCGAGAGCTTCGCCTCTAGTGCCTTTGTTCACTATGACAGACAGGAGACAGCCCCGGAGATGGGGCAACCCGCTAGTGACGCGCTAGGTCAGACTGCCCAGCCATACGACACACAGGCCACGAGCACCTACCGAGGCCGGCAGTCCACGAGGACCAGAGCCACGCAGCGCACGACACGATGGACTGTCTCCCCTGCTATTATATCCTTTCGCCACATTCCTTCTTTAGGTGGCCCGACTCAGCCTCGCCACAAGCGGACTATGTCCGGTGGCTCTTGCGACCGTTGATATGTTTATCACATCCATAACTTGGAATGGTCGTGGCCTGGCGAATGGGGCTACTCTCTCTCACCTTCATTCTCTCATTCGTGATCATAGACTTGATTTTGTTGGCTTTATTGAGCTGATGATTCGCACCCCATCTTTTGACTTCTACTTGCGTCGCCTTGGCTTTCACTCGGGCGTGGGTAACATTTCGCATAAGATCTTTTTCTTTCACTCGCGTGACTACACTTGTCGGGTCCCCCATGACACCGATAAGGTGCTTCACGTCGAGCTTTCTGCTGCCCACCTCCCAGAGCCCATCTTTCACACCTTGGTTTATGCCAAGTGTACTAGGGCCGGGCGATATGATCTTTGGGACACCCTGCGTGAGATTACCGAGAGTATGGAGGGATTGCCATGAATGGTTAGTGGCGATTTTAACATCTTTCTGCATCCCGATGAGCGTGTGGGTGGCCGTACGGGCCGGTCACGGGAGATGTGAGATTTTGCTCAGGCGGTGGCGGACTATGTGTTAATTGACGCTGGATGTGATGGTGAGCCCTTCACGTGGGTGAGGGACGGACTCAACAAGAGGCTCGACTGTGACTTGGTTTTTGAGGCTTGGGCGAAGGTGTTTGCGGTTATGACCGTCACAAACCTTACTCGATTTGGATCTGACCATTCACCTCTTCTCATCCGGTGCCGATTTTCGAGCACCCCCCGCCGCTCTTCCTTTAGGTTCCAGAACATGTTGGTTCGCCACCACTCCTTCCACGACACTGTCAGGGATTCCTGGCTTCAGCCGACTGAGCTCTTCGGGATGCACAATCTCGAGGCGAAGCTCGGCAGACTGCGGCGTCGGTTGAGACAGTGGAACTGGGAATTTTTAGAAACCTTCATCAGCGCCTTTCTGCGGCTCAGAGTGCGCACGCGACGGCTGAGCGGGCCTATGACCTGGACCCCACTCCGGAGAATAGGACTGCGATGCACCGTTGCCACGCCGAGTACCAGCTCCGACTCCTTATGGAGGAGGACTTCTGGAAGCAGAAGGCGGCCATTCGCTGGGTGGCCGAGGGCGAGCGGAATACTAGGTTCTTCCATGGCTACGTTAGGCAGAAGCGTGCTAAGTCGTACATCCATAGTATCGAGGCTGATGGGTCACCCCTGACCTAGGAGGCTCATATTCGGGAGTCGGTTGTTGCTCATTTCCAGACCCTCTTCACCTCTGACAGAGGGTCCCTTGTAGCCCCGACCGCTTCTTTCTTCCCCACCATCCCTCCTTTGGTCGATCTCATTGGACTCTGTGAGCTCCCGAGTAGGGAGGAGATTAGGGATGCTGTCTTCGGGATTGATCCCAACAGCGTTTCTAGACCGGATGGTTTCTCCTCTCTCTTTTACCAGGTCTGCTGGGATTTAGTCGAGCCTGAAGTCGAGGAGGCGATGTTGGATTTTTTCTCCGGTCACCGGATGTCGGATTCCTTCACGTCTACGTCGGTCGTCTTGATCCCCAAAAGACCCAACCCGAGCTCTTGGTCCGATTACAGGCCCATTTGCCTGTGTAACGTGACCAACAAGCTCATTTCGAAGATTCTTAACAGTCGCCTTTCACCCCTTCTCCCCTCCCTCATCTCTCCGAACCAGAGTGGCTTCGTCAAGGATCGGGTCATTAGTGATAACATCCTTCTGGCCCAGGAGATGATCCACGACATCTTCCATGCGGACTGGAAGCGGGCTCTAAATATTGCGTTGAAGCTAGACACATGGCTAAGGCGTGTGATAGGGTTGAGTGGCCGTTTCTTAGGGAGGCACTGGCTAGGATGGGATTTTCTGAGCATTGGATCAGTTTTGTGAAGGCGTGTGTGGAGCACTGCACGTTCTCGATCCTGGTTAATGGCAGCCCCACCGACTTCTTTCCCTTCTCTAGAGGCCTTGGACAGGGCGACCCTCTTTCCCCTTCCCTTTTCGTTCTTGCGGCGGACTACCTCTCTCGCTGCCTTGACGGCTTCATCCGCGACTCCCCTCATATGACCTATAGCACCCGTGGCTATGGTCCTCCCATCTCTCACCTCTCTTATGCGGATGACATCATCATCTTCACCCGGGCAAATGATGATGGACTGGTCGAGCTTATACGCATTCTGGAGCACTATGGCTCGGTCACCGGTCAGCTAGTCAGTGTGTAGAAGAGCACCTTCACCCTCTTCTCTTCCAGCGCGGAAAGATGGGCTCAGCAGGTCCACGACATTACTGGCTTTGCGCGTGGCGATCTTCCCATTACCTACCTTGGATCCCTTTATATAAGGGCAACCTCACGAGAGCACTCTTTGCGGACGTCAGACAGAGTATGATCGACAGGATATCTGCTTGGTCGCATAGACATCTTTCTTTCGGTGGTCGGCTTGTGCTGATCAAGAGCACTCTTAGCTCCCTTCCGATTCACTTGCTTATGGTCCTCGACCTCCCTAAGTCTACTCTTGATGAGATTGACCAGATTATGACTCGTTATTTTTGGGGTTACGAGGACGGTTCTGGGAGGGGGAGACGTACCCACTGAGTGAGTTGGGACTCTATCTGCCGCCCCTTCTCTGAGGGTGGCCTTGGCATCCGCCGCCTCAGGGACATTGTTATAGCTTTGTCTTACAAGCTGTGGTGGCGCTTCAGAAACGGAAAGTCGCTTTGGGCTCAGTACCTTCGCAGCAAGTACTGCCCTAGACGTGCCAACCACCCTTGTTGGGTGACGGTAGTGGATCATGATAGCAAATAGTGACGGCGCCTCACTAGGGTCGGTGGGCGCGCCCAGGATCACAGCTTCTGGGTTTTGGGCGAGGGCGAGGTTAGTTTCTCGGATGAGTGGTGGGTAGGTGATAGGCCGTTGTCTAGGGATAGGTAGGTGTCGCATTCCCCCTACCTGCTTGTGAGCGACCTTTGGACGGACGGGTCGTGGGATAGGGGAAAGCTAGATAGGGAGTTGGGCTTTGGGGCGGGGTTTAGCGAGCATTTATTAGATCAGATCCAGCAGATCCCCATCTCGGGGGACGATTCGGATGGCATGAGGTGGAGACTTACATCATCGGGTATGTTTTCTACTACCTCGGCTTAGGAGCAGATCAGGCTGAGAGATCGGTCTAATCTTCTCTTCGGGGCCATCTGGAGCGACCTCTTCACCCATACCATTTCAGTGTTCCTTTGGCGCCTCCTCTTGCGCCGGATACCCGTGGACACTGTGTTACATGCGAGGGGGATCTCCTTCCCCTCTCGGTGTGTGTGTTGTTCTGAGACTGGACGCCATGAGATCGAGACCTTTACCCACCTTTTTCTAGAGAGAGAGATTGTGAGGAGAGTGTGGGAGCATTTTGCCACCTGGACCCATATATCCCTACCCATCACAGACAATTTCTTTGAGCTCCTGAGTTTTTTCTCACAGAGCACACACCTTAGACACGTGGGCTTCCTCATTCCTTGTCTGATCCTTTGGTTCACTTGGAAAGAGAGGAATAGTGCGAAGCATAGGGATATTACTTTTTTGCTTTCTCACATTGTTTTGCAGGTAGAGAGACACATTTCACTCCTCATAGCATTAGGCACGCTCACGGCCCGAGACTGGACAGGTTGCACGCCGCCACACCGGTACATGGTGGCCCCCCCACTGCCTGTTCGGCCTCCCCAGGCCAGAGCTGTTGTTTGGTTTCGACCTGACTCTCCGTGGGTCAAGCTGAACACCGATGGCTCTTTTGATCGTCATACCGGAGTTGCCGGAGGAGGAGGAGGCTTGATCCAAGACCACAGCGGCGCCCTCATCACCGCCTTCCACGTGCCCCTTCGGGCCTCCTCGAGCTACGATGCAGAGATTCAGGCATTACAGATCGGCCTTCAGATTGTTGTCCACCTCTCTAGCCATATTTGGATCGAGCTAGATGTTGCGGCTGTCGCCACCCTCCTGACTTCGGGCCACCAGGGCTCGTGGCAGATTCAGCACCCGCTTATGCATATTAGAGCTCTACTCCGGTCTGTCCAGCAGAGGATCACGCACATTTTCCGTGAGAGGAACAGACCTGCGGATTACTTTGCCAGTCTTGGCGCCACCATACCAGACCCACATACATTTCACACTGACACTGCCCACTCCGCCTTCTTACGCTCGTACGGATAGACCAGCTTGGATATCCATCGTTCCGCTTTCAGTAGATTAGGTTTATTGCTTTCAGTAGATTAGAATTCTATTTCCGGGCACCTGTTAGCCCGAAGACAGACTTTGTATTGTTATTTCTTTGTTGCTTTGCTTTTGTGACTCTGTAGACTGTAGACTTTTGATTTGTTGGGCCCTGTTTTGGGGTCTTGATCTATGCACAGGTTGGGGATCCAGCACAATCCCCCGCCCCTCGGGGGCGTTGTTTTTTTTCAAAAAAAAACCTAGCAACTACAGAGAACTAACCTAGCAACTACATACAACTAACCTAGCAACTCTATAGAACTAACCTAACAACTACTAAAGCATCTATCTAAGCATAAGAAAGAAGAAGAAGAAAGAAGAAGAAAAAGGAAAAATAAAAGAAGAAGAAAAGAAAGAAAAGAAGAAAAAACCTAGCAACTACTAACCTTAAAAAAAAATAAAAATAAAAAAAATAAAAAATAAAAAAACCTAGCAACTACTAACCTAGCAACTACAGAGAACTAACCTAGCAACTACAGAGAACTAACCTAGTTGGAAGATTAGTTGCCAACTGTCAACGTTGGAAGTCAACGGTCAACGACGGAAGTCAACGATTTTTGCCAGAAGTCAACGGTCAACGTCGAAAGTCAACGGTCAACGCCGGAGTCAACGGGTCAAAATAATATTTAAATAATTAAAATAATAAAAAAAAGAGTAAATCTTAGCCACACATGATTTACCAAATCTTGTGGTTAGGAATGAGTCTCACGTCCACACTTTAAATAAGTGAATGCATTGGAACCAATCCCTATAATAAAATCGAGTTTTTAGTTGGATTGTTACATTTTCTAATGTTGATTTCTTACTTTTTTTTTTGTGTGATAACATATTTTTAACTTCATTTATTTTTTTCTTAAAAATTATTCAATTGGTCCGCTCTCATCAATAAAAATATAATGGAATGTGCTGTAAAGGTTCAATTTAAATAAATTTTTCAACCAAAAGACTTATTTTTCCACAACTTATAGATATTGAAGTTAAATTATAAATACCTAAAATCTAACTTTTATAAAAAAAAAATAAAAAATTAACGGTGATAGGATTCTAAGTTTTTAAAAAAACTTGACGGTACATATATCGATATTTATATTTATAGCAAATACATTTTATACGAAATGAGTGTTTTGACTTAAACTACAAGCTCGTTATTTAACATTTAAAATCGGATCCCCCTAAGTAAAATTTCTGGATCCGTCATTGATTGTTACCATCGATTGATTTTATAAATATGTATAAAAATACAAAAAAATATTTATAACATATTAATAATTAAAATTTATTTTCTATGTTAATTGACTTTAAAAAAATAATATTATTTATTTGTTGAAAAATGTACTATCAATCTTTATATTTTACATTTCTAGATAAGTTTTTGAAAATATTTATAATGAGTTACTCTTCCAGTCTTTTAATTGTAAATCGGTTTAGTGATATAAAATCGAGTATTTAGTTGGATTGTTATATTTTCTAATGTTGATTTCTTACTTTTTTTTGTGTGATCACATATTTTTAACTTCATTTATTTTTTTCTTAAAAATTGTTCAATTGGTACGCTCTCATCAATAAAAATGTTATGGAATGTGCTGTAAAAGTTCAATATAAATAAATTTTTCAATCAAAAAAACTTATTTTACCACAACTTATAGATATTGAAGTTAAATTATAAATACCTGAAATCTAATTTTTATTAAAAAAAAATAAAAATGAGGGTGATAAGATTCTAAGTTTTAAAAAAACTTGATGGTACACATATCGATATTTATATTTATAATAAATACATTTTATATGAAATGAGCGTTTGATTTAAACTACAAGTTCGTTATTTAACATTTAAAATCGAACCCCCTTAAGTAAAATTCCTTGATCCGTCACTGAAACCATCATTATGCAAAAATAACAAAAAAAAATTAAAAAAAATTGAACTTTATATACACGATTCAACCTGATAACCAAACCATTAGTACAATAATCCAAAAACATGAATAGCCCACAAATACATATGAGTCGTTGTAGTAAGTCATATATATGGACTTTATAAGTTCTTTCAACAGCATCGGGAACAAGGTTGTATTAAATAATATATAATCTTTATACAAATGGCACATTTACATACATCCTATTCTAATTAGAATCGATTGCACTTTTACGGTTAAACAAAATAATTTGCATCAATAATGATTTATTCTCAAATAATTATACAATTACCTAAAATTTATTTCCAAACAAGAATAGTCCTCTCCTTAAAATCCGCAACTGACGCCTAATGATTAATGAAAAGAAAAAACAAAATATCTGTTATAGATTGTAAGTTATTATATCCTAAG
>BKCP01005938.1:157366-208785 GCA_008636005.1 Striga asiatica | reverse complement strand
TATTATACTTGTTAGGGGTAGAACAACAAGCGCAGCGGAGAAAATTACCCTATAACAAATATAGAAAGCACTACAACTAACGAAAATAAGCCAACAAAAATAAATCAAAGACGAGAAAGAAAAAAACAAAAAATCTATAACGGAGTTCGGCCAATATCGCCTACGTCTACGGACACCGTCAGCCGCAACGCCAAATATACTAAACTCACCAATAAAATACAACTAGGGTTAAACAACCCACAAATTCGGATTTTCTTAATTAAGGCTCTCCTTCTAAGAGAGGAGAGAATATAATAAGGTGTAGTTGTAAACCAAAGGCAAGGGACCTATTTCTACTAAAAAGATCCTACACATCTTTGATGCACATCCGATGTGGGACAAAAAATTAATCAAAATCTGACAATTCTCGACCTTGACTAATTTTACTCCCACTCTGATTCTTCAATCCAACTCAACTTCTGGCGGTGCCTCCAAATGTGCTTCTTGGCGCCAACTAAAATATGCATAATGTTGGTCAAGTCTAAACAATGTTCAAACTTGACAGTTGTTACAACCTTGTCATCATATCTACAAGATTATCCGTCGTCTTGATTTTTTTCAACACAACATTTACATCTTGAGAAGTGAAAAGTGTGTCCTTATCAACAATTGAATTTGCATAAGCCACCATATCCGTTAATCGAACAGGTTGTTAAATCTCTCGTCTGGGCTTTTTCAATGAAATGGGTAGCTCTAATGATTTTGAGTCTGAACTTCATCATCCGACAAATCCTTTAATATTGGTTTGTCTATCATAGTTGGTTGTCTCGTCATCGCATCCATCTCTACCTTCTTTGGTGTCAACTCCTCCTGTTTGGTTTGCATTGTCTGTATCATACCTTGTTCATCAAATGTAACATCCTTTCTAAACATAGGTTTGCTCATCTCAAGATGTAAAAGACGATATCCCTTTATGCCAATGGCGATTCCCATGAACAAAGCTTTTTTGGCTCTTGGATCTAACTTTGAATCCTTCACATGATAGTACGTAGGACACCCATAGACATGTGAAGATCCATAGTCAGCAACAGGTTTCCCCGACCATACCTCCAATAGTGTTTTAACATATTTTGCATATGACGACAATTAATTTATGAGGTGTTGCGTGTATGTTACAGCCTCAACCCAGTACTCCTTTCCCAAACTAGCATTTGACAACATACATCGAACTTTCTCCATGAATGTTTGATTGATGCACTCCGCCACCCCATTTTGTTGTGGCGTCCATATAACGGTGCAGTGTCTAACAATCCCATTTATACGAAAAACTTCTTGAGAGGAATCACTTGTATATTCTCCACCATTGTCCATTAGTAGGACTTTGATTTTCCTTCCAGTCTGATTCTCAATTTGTGTCTTCCATGTAATGAAGACACCAAACACTTCATCCTTCGTCTTCATAGTGTATACCCAAACATGTCTAGAAAAGTCCTCGATGAAAGTGACAAAATAGCTTCTTCCATCTAATGATGGGTCTTAGAAAGTCCCCAAACATCGGAATGAACATAATTCAAGACACCTTTGCTATTATGGATAACCATTCCAAATTTCACTCTCTTCTGCTTTCTCAGAACGCAATGCTCACAAAAGTCTAGTTTACACACTTTGACATCTTTCAATAGTCCTTGTTTTGCCAATGTCTGCAAAGATTTTTCAACAGCATGTCCCAATCGCATATGCACAACTTGACTTCTTCAGACTCCTTGTCAATGGAATCTACTACTGTTGTTGTCCCAACAACTGTAACACCTTCATAGTAATGCAATTCCTCCTGATTCCTTTCATCATCACGAGCCAGCCGAATGTAATCTTCGTATATCTCATCTCGCAAAGTCACTATCAAGCCTTTATTCCAAGGCTCCTAATGAGATGAGATTTTTCTTTAATCTCGGCACATATCAAACGTCCATCAAAACTTAGTGAATCCATCGCGATTCTTCAGATGGATTAAACCTATCATGGTTGTTTTAAAGGAATTATCATTATCCAAATAGACAACCCCACCATTGAATTCTTATGCATCCTTAATCCAAAATCCATTCATCTAGATGAGATGATGTAGGTGTAACTAGAAGTGAAAATTATGTGTCTTCAGTTCCACCCTCAACAACATATGCAACTTGAGAAGATTTTCTCTTCTTCTTCAACTTAGGACAGTCTTTCTTTCAGTGTCTCTTCTCATGACAGAAAACACACTCGTCTTTTTCAAGCTTGGCCTTGGAACGTGATCTTCCTTGTCTATTCTTCTTTTGTCTCTTCGACCCACCTCTTGCAACCAACGCTTCATCTTCTGCTGATGCATTATTCGTCTCTTGTTTGTTCTTCTTCCTGTACTCATAGCTATATAGAGCAAAACTGATAACTGCAAGAGTTACATCGTCATTCCCATGGAGCATGGTGTTCTCCAAGTGCTCGAAGTCACCGGAAGAGATGACAACAACATTAGAGCCAAATATTCATCGTTGAATGTGACGTCCAAGTTCAACAAATCTGCAATCAACTTCTTGAATACAGTGACGTGGTCATCATCGATGTGTCATGTCAGTACTCAAATCGGAACAATCGCTTCTTCATGAGGAGCTTATTTTGACCACTTTTCTTCAAAAATTTATTCTTTAAAGCCTTCCACAGAATGTGAGCAGAGTTCTCATTCTTAAGCATGTATTTTTGCTCCCTCGACAAACACGAACAAATTTTTCCACATGCTAAGCGGTAGACATTCTTTTAATCCTTCACGTCAACGTCAGTTGGCTTCTTTTCTTCAATGGTAATGTCGACGCCTTGCTGAAATAGACATTCCATCACCTCGCATTGCCACATGCTGAAATGACCGGTCCCATCAAAGATCTCAACTGGGAGTCTGATGTTCGGCGTCACTGTCCTTGTCGGAATGAGTGCAGAGAATGATTCACTATAATTCCCCATTCGATTATGGATTTTTTCGGATATTTTTATTGGTATTATTATTATCTATCTTATTTAATTGCCAGAGTGATGTTATTGCTTGAATTATATATATATATATATATATATATATAGAGAGAGAGAGAGAGAGAGAGAGAGAAGGGATTATATGAGAATGGTAGTTAATGCAAGAAATAAGAATAAATATGTACCATTAGATCTAGCATACCAATGGTCATGATGAAGTCAAACATTAATAAACTGGTCAAAATACGATAGCATAATTGTAAATATATGTATATTTCATGGTCAAGTATACACTCAAAGGGCACTTGTGTAATTTTGGTTTCATCATAATTAAGTGGGTCCCACCACTAATTAAACCTTCCCCTTTCCTCTCTCACACACACAAATACACACACAAAGTCTGTTTCTTTTTCACGCACACACGCACGCAGTTCACACACACACACACACACAGACGACGGCACCACAGCACACAACCACTGCCCGTCGCCTCCGACCATACCCAGCGCCGCCCCTCCATCGCCGGATCTCGCCTCGCCCTCGCCTGATCTTCACAGCGCCACCATCATCGGCCACTTCGATCTCAACAACCACGTCCGATGGCGAGCTCACCGGCGACCATGACGACAGCGGCCGCACTCAGCTGCAACAGGCGTTCATCGGTGGCCGACGTCGTCATCGGTAGCATCTCTCTTTTCGGCAGCGGGTGATTGTGTGGTGGCCGATGGATGACGACGGTGGCGGTGGCTAACGGACGTTGACTGGCAAAGCTTCACCGGCGGCCGCATGATGAGGTGCTCGAATGGATGGAGATGGATGGACTTAATATCCATCAGATTGTTCAATTTATGTACAGGGCCTATTTTGGTGAATTTGATAAGATTTAGGGGTGTAGATGCAATTTTAGCATTTTTTATATATTGCACTTTAGTTTATGGGTGAAATTGCAATTAATCAAACAATTATTAATATTTTAATATTTCTATTTAATATTTAATATTTTTATATTTGTTATGGTTGAAATTTGATAATATTTTACACAAAAACTATATTAATAAAATGAATAATATTTTTTATATAGTTCATTTTTTTAAGTAAAAAAAAAGTTCGATATGAAATTGGCATAACCGCTTAAATGTAAAAAATTGACAATTGAATTGAAATTAAAATTCTCGAACTAAAATTTTAGTTTGGTCGAGGTCGTTCAATTTTGTTCAATTTAATAGTCACCAAAGTGCAATCTAATAGTCATTAATGTGCAATTTGTATAATCATAAAATGCAATCGTCATACATACATATATTTAAAAAATTATTTTTTATGTTTTTTTTGTTATACACATATATTAAATAATAAACAAATTATTAAATAAAAATAATATAAAATATTAAGGTAATATAAAACAATATATAATAATATAAAATTTATATAATAATAGTAATAACTAATAAAATATTTAAATTATTTAAATTAATTATTTGTATAATTATATTTATTCAAAAATAGTTTTTGATTACACATAATTTATATGTGTTCTTATAAATTATTTCACTTTATAAACAAACACCTTTGCACTTTATACAACAATATTTTGCACTTTATAAAATAAGACGTTGCACTTTATAAAACAAGAAGCTACACTGTAAAATAATATATAATTATAAACAAATTATATAATAATAGTAAAAACTAATAAAATATTTACATTTTTTAAATTAATTTTTTGTACAATTATATTTATTAAAAAATAGTTTTCGATTACACATAATTTATATGTGTTCTTACAAATTATTCCACTTTATAAACAAATAATTTTGCACTTTATAAAACAATATGTTGCACTTTATAAAATAACACGTTGCACTTTATAAAATAACAAACTACACTATAAAATAATATATAATAATAAAATAATTATATAATAATATTAATAACTAATAAAATATTTAAATTTTTTAAATTAAATATTTGTACAATTATATTTATTAAAATAATAATAGTACTAACTAATAAAATATTTAAATTTTTTAAATTAATTTTTTGTACAATTATATTTATTAAAAAATAGTTTTCGATTACACATAATTTATATGTGTTCTTACAAATTATTCCACTTTATAAACAAATAATTTTGCACTTTATAAAACAATATGTTGCACTTTATAAAATAACACGTTGCACTTTATAAAATAACAAACTACACTATAAAATAATATATAATAATAAAATAATTATATAATAATATTAATAACTAATAAAATATTTAAATTTTTTAAATTAAATATTTGTACAATTATATTTATTAAAATAATAATAGTACTAACTAATAAAATATTTAAATTTTTTAAATTAATTATTTGTACAATTATATTTATTAAAAAATAGTTTTCGATTACACATAATTTATATGTGTTCTTACAAATTATTTCACTTTATCAAAAAACATTTTTGCAAACAATACATTGCACTTTATAAAACAACACGTTGCACTTTATACGAAATTTATATTTAATATGTTAATAATCTTATTTATTATTTTTATATTATTTCTGATACGCCTTATTTGTGTTGTTTTTTATAAGGTGCAACATGACGTGAAATAAGGTGCAATGTAATATTGTTTAAAGTGCAACAACACTGAAATTACAATATTTTTGTTAAAATGACTTAATATATAAAATAATGAAATAAATAATGTGTATTTCACACAGCCAAGTGCATCTCGACTATCATTATTGTAACTGAATGATCGAGTACTTTTTGTATCAGTTTAACATTAATTTACATTTATTGAATTATTTATAAGATAAACACATATTTAGTAATGTTAATTTTGTGTGTTTGTTCATTTGTGCATATTCAAATAGAATAATGTGCATTTATACATTTATTCATGATTCTTGAATACTCTATTAAATTCATCATAGTTAATGATGACTTGACCAAGGACCAAATTGCAATATAGTTAAATTTACTTAAATCTCATATAAATCCTTTCTGTTTATCTAATTATCTAATTTCATATCAATCCTTTACAATTTACATAAATTCATCGCATTTTTTTGTTCAATTCTCGTCATTCTCGACGACACACCGTGAATCGTCGCCTCACCAGGATGAAGTCGGCCGACTTCAGAAGCGGGCGACCGGCGATGTCTGGAAAGAGCGGTCGGAGGGATGGCGGCGGCAGCGGATGAACAGTGGCGGATTGGCGGATTGGGGTTTTGTGTCGAGCCGTTACTGTGGGTGTGTGTCGATCTTGTGAGTGTGTGCGTGTGTGAGATAGAGAGAGAGATGGAGAGAGCGGGCGGGCGGTGGCTGACTGACGGTGGCGGGCAATTTATGGAGCAGTGACTGTTAGTGTGCCGATTTTCTGTTTGTACGAGGAGAGAGAGAGCTAGTGAGCCGGAGAGAAGGGCGGAGGGGCGGCGGTGGCGGACGAGCGGTGGCGATTGGTGGTGGGGGTCGTGAATGTGTGTTTGTGTGTGTGTGCTTCGATTTCTGTTTGTGTGATGAGAGAGAAAGCGATTGAGCTGGATAGAGTGGGCGGAGGAGAAGTGGCGGCGGCGGACTGGCGTGGCGGAGACGAACGGGCGGCGGTGGGCTGGTGNGTGAGAGAGAGAGAGAGTGAGAGAGAGAGGGGTTCGGTGGGGTGGGGTGGGGTGCCTGTGGGGTTAGTTTTTCAGATTTATTAAATGTGTAGTGGGGCCCACCTTTTTTTGGTGTGGTGTGAAAAATTACTCCAATACCCTTAATGAAAGTATATTTTGGACTTTATTTTAGACATTAGATCATCCGATCCGATGGCTACAATTTATTCTCATTTCTCGCATTAAGCCCCATTCTCATGTGAGCGCGACCCTATATATATATATACATATATATATATATATTATTAATGTGTGAAATATATATGTATATATTGCCGGATTAATTATTTAATTTTCCGGTTGTCATATTTTATTTTTCCAAGCGTTGTATAATTATCGAATTGAATAAACCGAGAATCGAGCGCAAGAGAAGAACCCGACCATGCGCTACGCGAACCCGCGCGATCAGCTCGAACCCGCGCCCCGAACCGCCCGGCTGACCCACCTCCTCATTGTCTTGTGTGGCAAGTTTTGTTTGTCCTAAATATATTTCTTCTTCTTCTCCTTATTTCTCACACGCCGCAACACAAGAATAAATCCCAACTCTCTCGCTCGATCATGTCATCGCTCATCATCATCATCGTGTTAAAAAAAAAAAAGAAACTCTCCCGCTCTCTCTCTCTCGATCGGCTTTCACATCACGCCGCTCTCTTCATCTTTCTCGCCCTGTAGCTATGTGTTTCGCTGATTTGTAGTTCTGGTCAGAATCTTGATAAATTCATATAAATTCGAATACTACTCCAAATGCGCTGAATTTTGGATATGTTGTTGTTCTCTGTGCTTTGCTGATTGTGTCAAAATATCATGTAAACACCCGAAGGTTTACCTGGGGAACTTGAATTTTTACTCTACGGCTGTATTTTGGCAAAATTTATTTCCCCAGGTTAAAATGATTTCTAAGGGTTGATTTTTGGTGTATATATGTATTTCTGGTTGTATTATCATGTGGTAATATTTCATTTAATTTGGTCGAGTGGATTTTGAAAAGGTTCGGATGTTATTGCGAACTAGTGTGTTGCCCAGGGCTGGCCAGAGACACCTGCCTGTGCCGGTCTGCGCCAAGCCTGTGCCAGCACCCTGACAGCACCCCGGTTTGACTATTTCCTGACTTGCTTGACTTACTAGTGACCCAACGTATTGTTCATCATGCTATATGTGTTCTATATGACTTATGATTGGTTTTCGAGTCTAGACGGTTAAGCCAAAGGTTCCAAACTCCAATTAGGAATTCCACGAATCACTTAGTCGATAATGGTTCAACTAAGTGAATGTTGTTGAATGTAAATCCTTGTGTCGGATAGTTGTTTATAGGGCTATTTTGATAAATGTAGGTTCGACGAGCTGAATCCTCGACTTAAGTCCTTACCTTGTGTGAATCTACCACTTCGGTAACCAATTGAGTTTATTTAAAATTCTATGCCATAACTTGTTTACATTTTATTGGATGGCGTGATCAATGTATGCATGTGAACCATGTAACCTTCGATGTGAGCTGTATGTCCTTCAAACGGTTGTCCCCGTCGATATGAGTTGTATGTCCTTCGACGGTGCCTAATGATAGGCAGTCTCCCTTAGCCTAATGATCGGGAAGGCCGATGTGAGCTCTATGTCCTTCGGTATATACTCCCATTGTTGTGAGTTGTATGTCCTTTAATGGTTTATGATAGATGTGCACATGATTATAATGATGATTAGGAGATGTGATATGTTAAATGATTCGTGTTCATGCTGCGACCATGCTTATATGTCTTTGTATATGATTTACATAGTGGTGAGCACCACGGATTCCAATTGTGCTCATCCCCACTTTTCTTTCCCAGGTTGAGCAGTGATGAGCATGACGGCAAGATGACGAGTGGCTAGTCCAATTTATGTTTAATTATTGCTTCCGCTATATTATGAATAAGATGAAAGAGTATTATGAACTTGTTTGCTTTGGTTATGATCATGTTGATTGCTTTCAAACTATGTCGTTTTGAAATGTTGGGATTTGGATATGTGATTTGGTTCGTGTTATTGAACTATGTTTTGATATTCATGATGATGCGTTATTTGAATAACATGTGGAGTTTTATGTTTTGGGACAATGAAGCCCATGTAAAAAATCGGGTAATGAATGCCCGTGAAGTTTCAAATATGACTTGAAACAAGATAATGCCCATGTTAAAGTTGATTTCGGAAAATGAATTTAAAAAATGTTATCTTGATTTTTCTGAAAGTCCGCAATTTTTTTAAAATCAAAAGTGGGGCGTTACATTCACCCTTGACTTCCTTGGACATCTTGAACTCGAATGTAGTGCTCTCCTCACCAAATGAGGCTAGAATGAACCTTCGGCTCTGATACCACTTGTTGGGGTAGAACAACAAGGCACAAATTTACCCCTACAACAAATATGGCAAGCACTACTACTAACGACAATAAGTCAACACAAGTAAATAAAAGACTAGAAAGAATAAGAACACCAAAAATGTCACGCCCCACTTTTATTTGCCGAAAATCAGAATAAATTTTTCAAATTTATTTCAAAACACCTGAGGCGCTACTCATTTTCAAAACAAACTTCAATACTTATCCAACTTCTCAATACTGAATCGATTATCAATATCAATCATCAATCATCAATTTTACTAACTCCCAAACGGGTTTTCCAAAATTCATAAGTCACCCAAACCGGGTTTCAATAACATTCATAAATTCTAAGGAGCATCTCCTTAACATTATTCAAGTCATAAAATCCAAAATTCATAAATGCAATAATACTCTAAGTCCACAGTCATAAAATCCAGAATTCATAAATGCGGAAGCATAACCAATAATAAGACCGGTCTTATAGACCGACCACCACTCGCTCTACTCCGCCATCGTGCCTGCCTCGCTTAACCTGAAATGTGAATTTCAGGTGGGGATGAGCACAGTAGGAAAAAGTAGTGCTCACCACTATGCAGTAAACATTACTCAAACAAATCAACAGTATGATCTCAGCATGAATAAGAATCAATTTAATATCCCAATCTCCTGTCATCATAATATCGTCATAAGATCGTCATAAAATCAAGACTCATGTGCACACCTACGCATAGACTACTGCTGACTATATATCGAATGCCCTCGGGTCCTACATCGAGTGCCAGCCAGTAGGAGTAATTCACTACTGCTGACTATATATCGAATGCCCTCCGGTCTTACATCGAGTGCCAGCCAGTAGGAGTAAACCACTACTGCGGGGTAAAATACCGAATGCCCCTCGGGCTTCTATCGGTGCCCAAGCCAGTAGGGGTAAATTCTCAAAGGAGATTACCCAATGGGTACGTTCTATAGCTACGGGGATAACCGTTCTACAGCCGGTACAGCTCACATCGAAGGAAACATGGTTCACATGCATACTTTGATCATACCACAAATAATTAACATTCATTCATATCCTTTACAGCATAGCAAATTTTTAAATAAAACCCACCTGGTTGCTGGAATGGAGAATCACACACAAAATAAGAAAATCGATCGAGGTTTCAGCTCACCGAACCTACATATATTAAAATAGTCCTATAAATAACTATTCCACACATTTATACACTCATATCAACATTCTCTTAATTAGATTCAACTCATATAGTTCACATAAGCAATCATTACAAAGATAAGTTTGATTTCCGAAAACAACGCATACTTTCAAAACATAACCCGCGCAGCGATTTTGAAATCGGCACCAAATGCAGCACAAAATTCATATTAACACAAAATCAGTTGCATATGAATCCCAAGACATGCCTCTACAATTCTTATGAAGACATCAGAAGTAAATAATGGCATTTAGTAGGCATTAGAACATCAAACATATGAAACATGGATGCTGTGAAAAATCTGGAAACATATAATGGACAGAACCTCAGTATATTCAATATAAATAGAGCTACAAACATGATATCAAGGAAATTCAAAAATATAAATGTAGCTAACTCAAATATAAACAACTTTTCTGAAGACCATATTGGCACATAAGGGCATTATCAACAGTTTTAAACACAGAACATTTGGGTCATAAAATCTGTTAGAACTTGATTCAGTTTACAAACAGCACTTCGGTATTTATAGTCTAAATCATGCTATAGACCTCGAATCGATCAGATTTTAAAACCAGTGGATAGAAAAGAAGCATAGCAACAATTGTTATGAAGACCACTTTCACATTTGAGCATGTTAGAACATCACTTGAAGACAAAACATCAATATTATATACTCAGCCCGGTTTTTCAAAAACTGCTTGCATAACAGTTTTTTAAAAAATTCACATCTCATGCTACACTTATCATATTGACATGCTTCTTACCTTCTCAGAAACCTAAGAGAATTTTCTACAACTTTTATTTAGAATGATAAAGCAGATAAGGTTATTACAGAGGGATAAAATCAATTAACATTTAGAACCACCTTGCTGTCCAAAAGTATAACTCACTACATGCTTATCCTACTTCTATCTAACACAAACCGAACTACAGTCATCATATCAATATGAATTGAACCTCATCAGAAAGCTTAGAAAGAGACCTATAACTTTCATGAAGATCATATTTTCATTTGAGCACATTAAGATACCATAAACAGACATAACAATCAACACACACATGCTGTCGGGATTTGTTAAAAACTGCTTGCGCGACAAATTTTTAAAAATCATAACTCTCTCATTGCAAGTCGGATTTTCGAAATTCCAAAGCTAACAGAACCACAACAGAATGATGTTCAAATCATACGAAGAACTTATTTTCAAAGTACGAGTTTTTCATGCCCTTTCGGAGGCTCGACAGAGGCTGTACAATTTACGAATACTATCACATGTAACATACCAACTTCATAATAACACTTAAGCATTTTAAACACCTATATTCTCATCAATATGCACATAAACGAGTGAGGACTCGACTTTTAGCATGATCTTGACAAGCATTTTACACAGCCACGTAAATTTCATATAACCAACTCAACATGTAATTTAACGTTACGAACAACACATAACATACGACTCCAACCATCAAACGACAGAAGCCTAAAAAATTCAAACATATATGTTTAAGCCCTACGAAATTAAATCTCGAGCACATATAAATACATAGAATATTTCATGAAATATGAAGGGTGTCGAGCCGTCGTGTATCGTTCTCACGTAAAGTACACGAAACAATCGAGAGGGAGTCAAAACGGGGCTCGACAAAGCACGCTGCTCGGCTAGCTGCTGCTCGATGGTCTCGTCTCGGCTCGCGGCTGCTTTTCATGAGTCGTCGGCTGCCTGCTGTCGGATGACGGGCTGTTGCTACTCGAAAAAGAATCGGACGGGGGTTGACGGGAGGAGAAAAGGCTTGAACGGGCTCGACGGGGTGTTGCTGCGAACGACGGCTGGTCACGGACCGTCGGTGGTCGAGTGAATGGAGTGCCCGACATGCGGGACGGTGTGGCAAAAATTCATTTTTGGTCCATTATATTGGCCACTTTTCAGGAATGGTTCACTAATTTGGCGAACATCACACTTGGTACAATAAGTTGTAAAATTCATCAAATTTGGTCCATTAATCACTCGGGATGGATAACCTGCTTACGTGGCGTGATTCCTATTTTCCACATCATTACCTAATATCACAAAATTCCATGTGGCCGCTGACTGTGTCACTACGTGGACAAGTAGCCTCTTTAAAAACCGAAGCCCTCAGAAAAACGGGATTGAAATCAGATCCCCAATTCTAAACCCTAGCCACGAAAAAAATCGATCTCCTCTCTCTCTGGGCAAGCGTGAATCGATCTCCTCTCTGTGCAAGCCGTGAACGAAGCTTGAATAAGAATGGCAACTTCTTTAATCAATTCTCCGTCCGAAGTTTTATGTGACTGCGGCGAAAAAGCTGAGGTAAGAACTTCAAAAACATTCCAGGAATCCTGGTAAAAGGTTTATAGGGTGCAAAAATTGGGAGAGCGGAGGCTGCAAATTTTTTATTTGGGAAGGTCATGGTTCACATAGTAATTGGAAACATTCTTATGCAAAACCGAAACCGAATCAGGAGCAATCAATTTCATTGATGGAAGCAAAACTAAAAGCCATGGACGAGAAAACCGAGCTTCAACTGAAGGTGATGAAGGAAAAAGTTGCAAGGATAGAGTTCATGCTATTTGTTACCTGGGTCTTTTTATTTTTTGTGATTTTGTTCAAGTAATGAAATATCTGTTAGGGCTTTTGAGTTGCTTGTTGTTATCTTAGCTTTTGAACAAATTAAGCAGTGTACTGAATGTATTGTGATATGAATGTACTGAATTTCAGCAGTATTCAAGCAGTGTTGTTATCTTAGTTTTTTATTTATGAATGTTTTATGTTGATAAGTTGAATAAATTTAGGATGTGTTGTGTTATGTTGTTGGAAAATTTATTGCCAGGATACATGTGAATCATGATCTCAAAAAATCCATACAAATCCAACACCAGCATTTGAAGCATTTAAAAAGCAGAACCATAAAAAATTCATACTATAATACTCCTTACATTTCAAAAAGCAGCACCAACAATTTCAAAACAATACTTCATACATTAAGTTCAACACCAGCATTTTAGAATCCCAAATTAAGTTCAACACCAACATTTCATAATCCCAAAAACAAACCATTAAATTCAAAACAATACTACATGCATTTCAAAAGCAGCACCAACATTTTCAAAAGAGATCCTAACAGTTCATAACATTACATTCCATTCTAAAAGCAAATCCTAACAGTTTCAAACAATGCTTAATGTCAACAAGGCTTAATTTCATTTTTCTTCTTCTGAAAGCAGATCCTTTCCTTTCTATTTCTTCTTGGGAGCCTTGGGATTTTTCAATGAAGCAACAATGCTGGAGACAGAAACATATTTCTGGCCATTTTCTTTGAATATTTCCTTCAGTCTTGTATCTCTTTCTGACAAACAACTTTCTTGGCTTGGGATGAACTGTGCACCTACAAATGGACTTGGGGCTCTAATATTGACTCCAGAAACTGCTGAAGAGCCTTGGTGGAGTTGTTGGTACACTGTTGGAGCTGGTTTGAACTGCATTAAGTCTTTTGCCCCTTTTGGTTTCTTTATGAGTTGCCCCTGTCACATAACATCCACTTCACAACTAAGTACAATAATTTAAAAATTGAAATACAATTAAATTGAAGAAAAAACTTACAGGAGCAGCACTTTGGCTGGCAATTCCAATGGCTGGGGGTGGTTCTTGCACTTTTGTTTTCTTTATGGGTTGCACCAGTCACATAACAAATGTTCACAACTAAGTACAATAATTTTAAATATTGTAATATAATTATATGGGAAAAAAAAATAAAACTTACACTAGTAGCACTTTCTTGGGTAGGAATTTGAATGGATGGGGCTGGTTGTGTCTTCCTTTTCACCTATCAATTCAAATGCAATTTACATTAATAATTTTAAATCAAACACATTAAAAGTACTTGGCTAATACAAATATATGGACACCAACCACCTGCAACTTAGTAGGTTTTTCTGGCCTTCCAACTTCCACAGCATCTCCATTGCCAGACTTCAAGAGTGGACATCCTTTCTTGTTATGTCCTTCAACATGACAAAAACTGCACTTTATTGTGACTTGTTGCCTTTTAATGGTGTTGTTGCATCTTACAATTCTTGGTTTACACCTTGGCTTCCTATGTTTCTTAGCTGCAACCTCATCCATCTCCATCCTTCTTGCTCTTGTGGGCCTACCTGATGTCCTCCCTTCATTTGGAGGCAAAATAGGCAAGTAACCTGTTGGAGTCCACTCTTTTCTTCCATTGATGGGCATTATAGCAGCCTCATATACTCTCTGGTAGGTTTCAGTCTTGTAGAAGGAATGAGTGAACTCTTCTATATTCCATCCTTGAAAGTGAACTGCACTAACTGCATGAAGGCATGGAATACCACTCAATTCCCATTTCCTACATCCACAAGTTTTATTTTTTAGGTCCACCTTGAACTGATCTCCATTTGAAACTGCAATTTGAAAGTTAAAGTCATCACTCTTCAAGGGAATACAATCAGCCAAATTGTCTATGTGACCATCAATTATTTCCCTAATCTTAGGACAGAAATTCCACTCCCATTTTGCAGCTCTGTCTCTGTTTTGTTGCATTCTTCTCATTAGGTAACTCATTATCCACTCTAACATAGATAATATGGGCATTTCCCTGGCCTCCAGAATGTTGCAGTTAAGTGTCTCACAGACATTGTTGAGCAACATGTCACATTTAGAAGTGACATTAAAGTGGCTTCTGCTCCATTGTGTAGGAGTCTTGTCATTCAGCCAATCATAAGCAGTTGTCTCAAGCTCTCTGAGTGCATCCATTTTTCTCCTGAAATCATTTACTGTTGTGGCTGTTGCTGCTCTCCACAATGCATTTTTGTAGGCAACACCCCTGAAACCTGCATTTCTGAAATTTCCCAACAAGTTCTCACACAGAATCTGTGGTCTGAATTTGGAAAAATCTGTTGGAATGCTTGGATTAGACCTTTTTGTTTGTCTGAGATAAAGGTCCACTCATGTTGGCTTTGAATATCCAAATCATTCTTAAGAAGCAATAAGAACCATTCCCAATTGTCTCTGTTTTCACAACTCACCACAGCATAAGCAATAGGGTAAAGAGCATTGTTTGGGTCAACACCAACCGCAGTCAATAAAATCCCTTTATTGGTGTTAGTGTTATATACTGAAAGCTTGGCTTTGCATGTTATTACACATTTACCCTTTATGAATGAGAATCATGTTAGATTAAACAAGTTCTACGTTCTGTTGTTCTGCACTTAGATAGGGTGGGTCGTCATCGGGCGAACCGAAGATCACTCTGTCAGTCACTTGCAAACAAGAATAGTTGTTCACAACCTAGATGGACATGAACACCCCATCCGAACGGTTGTAGTGTCAACTGTACAGTTTGTCTTGACTGATTAGTTGCACTAGTACATTTATGTATTGAACAGGATCCCAGAGAGGAGAAGTTCATTTTATACTGATCGTCGTAAATGAACTAGGCCTCGGTTAATTACTGCGTTCTCTTAACCCGTAAGATATTAAACAGGCAGATATATATAATATATATTACTTTGATTCACATGGGTGAGGTTCAGTTCGCTGGATTAATATTCCTACTGTTTTGGGTAATATTATTATATATAGGATGTGCTGTTAGGATATTTACGGTCACCATGTGCGTTAGTTTGATGATGTCCCCGGAGTGAGTTCATGAAGGATTGTTATGCTAAACCCTGCAGGTGGATTAAATTCCGGCATAATAAGAATGTGATGAACGAGCGCTAGCTTCGGTGAAATAATAATAAATTAATTAATTCTTGATTGTCAGTAATCGAATTAATTAATGGACATTATATCTTAAACGTGGGGAGGTAAATCGAGTAATTATTATTGGAGTCTCAAATGTAATTTGGGCTAGGGAAAGGGAGTGCAATAATATAATGTTGGTGGCCCATTAATATTATTTAATTAATTAGAGGAGTGGGTTTGGCCCACAGTTAGTCTAATTAATTAAGGAGCCCTTTTCCTAATCTCCTTAGGGTCCCTACTGTAGCTCTATATATACATCATTAAGCTCATGAGAAGGGTATATAGTTCACATCTCACGTGATACACGTCTCTCTCTCTAGATCTCATTCGAGCTTTATCTTCTTCTTGTTGCTCCACTGGTACAAGTTGAAGAAGGGTGTATTGAGTAATACAGTAGAAGATCTGTAGGTAAACCGAGACGAAATTGATTTTGACCTACAGAACTAACCGGAAGTCCGATTGAGACGTACAGTATACCCAGACGACCGTCTCGACGAGAGCTTTCCATCTCCGCCGACGTCGCCGGAATCCGACGTCGCACGCGCCCTCACGCGCCGCCGGAAGGTGTCTGGCAGCAAAATTTCGTTTTGATCTGTTTGCATCCGTTTGATCCAGTTTTGATCTGATCTTGTTCGTGCAACCCAAGACGCGTGTTGCGGTCAATCAATTGCGGTCAACCGTTCGTGGTCAACCAGATCTACATAAATTTTAAGCCGTAAGTTCTCTACGTCAAACCTTTAGATCCGCTGCGCATAGGTTTACATTTGCTATTGAATTCGTGATTTGTACATAACGAGATCCTCACAGATCCCAACAATTGGGACCCTTAAGATGGCAACCATCAACTCCTGCTATTGGTCTACAACCAGATATGAACCCCACCTTCAAAGCATTCAAGCAAATGTATATCCTTTCAAACAAATTCTCACCACTAGTCTCATCAGTACCCATAACCACTGTGCTACCAGGGTTTGTTCTCCTAATTTCATGACAATAATCCCACAGTAAAGCATATTGATGAGTAGGGCATCCCTGGTTTGCAGCAAGTGCTTTCAACTTACATCTATATGCTTGTTGATTACTAACATGCACCCTCAGCTCCCTCACCTAAGACTTCCTGAATCCTTTGATCTTTCTATCAGGATCATCATTAAACTCACTTGCATATTTTCCAGCTAACCAAGTAGAAGTTATGTTTTTAACCTTCCCAGTTCCTGCACATCTGTGCCTAGGAGTATATTTTATGATTTGGAAGGCTTGGTCATTTCCTAACTTGGTAGCATGAAGTTTCCAATTACAAGAAGTGTTAACACACTTGGCATGAAGGTACTTGCTATCATTCTTAGTAATTTTCACACTTCTTTTGCACTTAATTGCCCTAGAATGTATAGCTGTCCTCAGTTCTGTTTTGGAGCTAAAAAGCATGCCCATTTTAAAAGTGGGGTCATATAATTCAACAGAGTTAAACACAGGAAACTTGACCCTCTCACTTTCTTCATCAGAGCTGCATTCACTCTGCAACTCTTCATTGTAAACAACATCTTGTTCCTCACCAAGTCCCTCATTCTCATCTTCTGAATCATTAACTACATTCTGAGATCCTAACCATTCAGCATCAACATCAATATTTTCATCAAAAAGTTTATCATCTACCTTATCCTCCCTCATATCATACTCCCATTCAAACAAGTCATCACTCTCATCATCATTTTCACTACTATGTTCTTCTGTCCTAACATCCACATTACTAGCCTCTCCAGCCTCCTCATTGCACCCTTCTACAATTTGGACTTCATCAACAAACAACCCAACCTCTCTAATAGTGTTTAGTTGTTTTTCACAAAATTGTTGAAACTCATTTTCTGTAGTAATCAACATAAATTGCAAACCCCCCACATCTGTGTAAAACTTCATAGGTTTAGAAATACCTTTCCTTTCTGCAATGGACTTGAAATCATCGAATGTCACAGTTGTATAGTCCACATAGTCAATAGTTATGGTCTCCCCACCTAGGTATGCTGAACCTTCATAACCAATATCAAATGTCCCCCCATAATGAAGACTGATGGTCAAATATTTACTTTTGGATCCTGAAAAATAAATAAAATTCATGTTCCCTGATTATTATTCAACAAAGCTCATACACACATACAAACAACGAAAATACACACACATCAAAGCAGGACACACACACCAAAAAATTAAATAGCACGTCAATTTACCGCATAAATCAAACAAAATTACATACCATATCTAGGAGTGGGCTTATAATGATATCTAATCCGCCTTAACTTCATTTCACAATCGGGAACAAACAAACCTTGAACTATTTTTTCGATAGTACTCAGGTTTCGAACAGATTTTTTCAGTGTTCTACGAGAGGAGATCGATTTTTTCGTGGCTAGGGTTTAGAATTGGGAATCTAATTTTGATTTCAATCGCGTTTAATCGCGTTTTTCAGAGGGCTTCAGTTTTAAATAAGCTACTTGTCCACGTAGTGACACAGTCAGCGGCCACATGGAATTTTGTGATATTAGGTAATGATGTGGAAAATAGGAATCACGCCACGTAAGCAGGTTATCCATCCCGAGTGATTAATGGACCAAATTTGATGAATTTTACAACTTATTGTACCAAGTGTGATGTCCGCCAAATTAGTGGACCATTCCTGGAAAGTGGCCAATATAATGGACCAAAAATGAAATTTTGCCCGGGACGGTGCTGTGGGAAATAACGACCGAGGCGGCTGAGAGGGAAATTGGTGATGCCGGATGGACTCACGTAAAGGGAGATGGAATATTTGAGGAGTCCACAAATTTTGAAATTCCTTCCTCCTCAAGCTTTGGAAAAATCGAGTGAAAATCGGAGAGGAAGGCTTTGATTGGTGTTGGATATTATTTGAGTTCCATTATTATAATGGGAACAACCCAATTTGGTTCTAAATTGCACGGTCACAAAACGTGGGATAAGGCAAATTAAGCTATCAAAATTTAATACAACCATTGATATTTGGAGCAAAAATGATTGAGGCAAATCAATGATTAAACCTTGCCATAATAAAAAGATTCCTACGCATAATTATGAGGACAAAATCGATTTATTTGTGCCCATTAAGGGTTAATTAAAATTGGACAACAATGAGTGATTAATAGTGCTCGAGGTTCGGGTCGGGCTCACGGGTTTGGGGCGGTTTCCACGAACTTGGGCCGGCTCTAGGGCCGGTTCACGCGAGGGCTCGAGAAAATGAATCGGCTCTCGGGCTCGATTTCTAAAAGCTTAACAACAAATTCGGTTCGGTCATACAAAAATAAAATAGATGGAATAAAATTTACTACACACTATGTTATTTTAAGATAATAATAATAATAAAACTAAAAATACACATTCAAGCAATTAATCACAATTAGACAGATAAAATAATTTTTAGGTATTTAGGCATTTAAACGCAAATTTGACAAATAAATCATATTAGACATTTAATAATTTATAACATTCAATAAATAATAATAACAACAAATAATGATAAATAATAATAGTAAATAATAATAAATAATTCCCAAATTTTCAATAATTAAACGGGTTATAATCGGTTCACGCGATTAAACCGAAATCACCGAACGACGAATGTTTTTCAATAAAACAAGTGAGTATTCCAACCTTTTATTTAAGTCGACATCGCGACCAATAAAATAAATATAACCGCATAAATAATATTCGATAAATAGAATATTCCGAGGAATTCTATAAATCGAACGGGGCGTTACAATCTATCCTCCTTAAAACATTTCCGTCCTCGGAAATGCGAAAGACACACATCTAAGATAACGACAGGCTCAAACAGGAATTTTTCAATCACGAGGTACGGGCATCACTCTCCGAAACTTGATTCCGTTCCCATGAGTCCTATCGCTTTATACTCGAACGGCATGTACTCACATACAGGAACCAATCTGACTCGCCCTATGCTCATATGTTTACCTTCTTGCTTGGGAGGGTGATCAGTCCTACCCGAGCTCAGGCGTACATCCTCTTGCAAGGGACCCAGTTCGGTTTAGCATATACGCATGAGTATAAACGACTTGCTTCGTACCCAACAGCACACAAGACCTCAACAGGTCGTTCGGTGTATTGTCAGCGTACTCCGGCTACCTCACCATCAAGGTGGACACGTGACGCCAAGTTTCAGTCTCGCATCCGAGTCACCCTGATAACTTGCTCACGATTTCATCACAGACCGTGTGTCTCCATTAGAGACTACGACACGGTACCACATACATACAGCACGACACCATCATGCTCATAATACATACGACCCAAGATGCTCAACCTCTCATGATATCGACTCCACGAGTCGAACACAGCCCCTATGCACAAACATAAGGCTTGACCGATAGTAACACGACGTTCCCGATTTTCCGACTCGAGAAACTCTCAAGTAAAGCATAGGGACTCATCGACTACACTCCTTAATCAGAAATCATCGATTAAGGATTTATACACATTTTAGTGGAACTTGGAGCTCTCGGTTCAAGGTTCGAACGAAAAGGGTTGAAAAGGATAACCAAATATTCTAGCATAAAACGGTTTCAACCGTTCAGGAAGACATCGATGGTTCGGGGTTAGGGTACTGTCACCCAAGAGGTGGCACGCTCGCTGGCGCTGCATAAGCGGGGCGCTGGGACGCGTTCATACCCACCTACTCGGAGACCAGATGTAAGATCGAGGCTTGGCCGCACACGCTGGCCTGGGGAGTTTGTGCGTTCGGTGATGGCGGTTGCAGTTCGCATGCGAGTCAACGATCGGCCGCGCGCAAGCCTCCCGTCTTTCAGCACGGTCGTACGTGCTCGGCCACCACTTCGCGTGGCTACACCCAGTCAGGGTCGGCGTTTGGTCCAGGTTTTCACAAGAAGTTACAATTCAAGGCTACCAAAAGGAATGGTCTTACCAAATTTCAAAATAAAAAAATTTGGGGTCAACAAAACAATATACATTTCAGGCATTTCACAATTTCAAAGTTCAAGGGTTTCCGAAAATAGAAAGGTATAAGTCCGAGTTACAAGTCCACTTCCTGTCTCAACGACACATTCTAATACGCGAAGAGATCAACGATTGAGATAGACGAGAATTGTAAATGCAAATCTAATACAGTTATTTAGTCGGGAATAATCTCCAATCAGCAGCTCCTGCCGAGAGATACAATAACTAGCTCGCCTCGGCTCTTCCGCCTAACATCGTCGGCCGACACGTCAACTCTTCATCGAGTAGCTAATCGTGTCAGCAGTCCTAAATGAGCGCAACTCACTTCTCAATCTTCACACTTAGGAATTTGAACGCGGAGTTCCTCCCGAGATTCCGAAAGAAAAAAAAAAGAACAAAAAATTTACGATGAACAAGATTTAGAATAAGAACGGGTCTGCACTACGCGATGTGCTTGTTTCTGTCTCGTCTATCCTCCTTAAAAAGCTTCCGCATAAATATTTAAAGGTAGAAAAACATTCCATCTTCTTATCGAACCGAATTGTGCCGGCCTCAATTCCTGTGCATTTATCTCGATGCCGAGCGTGAATAATTATTGTCCCCTTCGAGGTTAGGTTATTCACAAAAGTGGCGATAGAAAAATTTTTCCCCCGAGTCTTCGAGATAGTTTAGCGATGGCATTCGAATGAAACTCTCATACTTTGCAAGAGAACAAAGATAAGCAGAAACAAAGAGATGCTTAATCTCACTTGAAATCAGGTTTTTCAAAACAAAGTCAATTCCCAACATAAGATAAACCAGAATTAGCTAAACTCCAAGAGAAGCGAAATTTTTAAAATTGGGAAGCATAAAATAGTTTACACAGCGAATCAAAAGTAGGGGAAGATCAAGCAAAATCCTCAAAGTACGAAATTTGGATAACAAAAAGAAACCTCAATCACACCTCAAAATTGTTTGCCATCTGAATGGGAAAAAGGTTTGCAAGAGTATACAAGAAGACAAGAGTTTAAGAAAGGAAGCACGACTGCTTCACCTTCACGAGTCCATGATCAACTGGTTTCATCATCGGTTCATGCTGCTCCCTTTGTTTAAGCCTTCTCTATTCGAGATGGCTCGCGAATGGTCCTCATCCGAGGATACCAAAAATACATCAAGAGAACTGTTACACAGAACTCGGCTCGATAACATTATATCGGATTTCTAAACAAACCAAACCTCAGGTTAGAACCTAACTCTATGCCGCTAGAGTTCAAGTTCATACAACTAAGGTTCGCTACTCAGCTAGAGTTCCAGAATGTTTAAAAGTAGGAGGACAAATTCCTAAGCCCCAACTTACATATCATGACATCCCAATATTACACATAAGCAATTCAAAATTTATTCAAGTATTCATACCTGACTTGGCGCAGCACGACGGAAGCGAGTGGTCATAACTTAAGGTCAAAGTACATAACCACAATATTCACACTAACCAGTCTACAGAAACGCAGACTGGCTCTGATACCAAACTGTAACGCCCCACTTTTATTTTCCGAAAATCAGAATAAATTTTTCAAATTTATTTCAAAACACCTGAGGCGCTACTCATTTTCAAAACAAACTTCAATACTTATCCAACTTCTCAATACTGAATCGATTATCAATATCAATCATCAATCATCAAATTTACTAACTCCCAAACGGGTTTTCCAAAATTCATAAGTCACCCAAACCGGGTTTCAATAACATTCATAAATTCTAAGGAGCATCTCCTTAACATTATTCAAGTCATAAAATCCAAAATTCATAAATGCAATAATACTCTAAGTCCACAGTCATAAAATCCAGAATTCATAAATGCGGAAGCATAACCAATAATAAGACCGGTCTTATAGACTGACCACCACTCGCTCTACTCCGCCATCGTGCCTGCCTCGCTTAACCTGAAACGTGAATTTCAGGTGGGGATGAGCACAGTAGGAAAAAGTAGTGCTCACCACTATGCAGTAAACATTACTCAAACAAATCAACAGTATGATCTCAGCATGAATAAGAATCAATTTAATATCCCAATCTCCTGTCATCATAATATCGTCATAAGATTGTCATAAAATCAAGACTCATGTGCACACCTACGCATAGACTACTGCTAACTATATATCGAATGCCCTCGGGTCCAACATCGAGTGCCAGCCAGTAGGAGTAATTAACTACTGCTGACTATATATCGAATGCCCTCCGGTCTTACATCGAGTGCCAGCCAGTAGGAGTAAACCACTACTGCGGGGTAAAATACCGAATGTTCCTCGGGCTTCTATCGGTGCCCAAGCCAGTAGGGGTAAATTCTCAAAGGAGATTACCCAATGGGTACGTTCTATAGCTACGGGGATAACCGTTCGACAGCCGGTACAGCTCACAACGAAGGCTACATGGTTCACATGCATACTTTGATCATACCATAAATAATTAACATTCATTCATATCCTTTACAGCATAGAAAATTTTTAAATAAAACCCACCTGGTTGCTGGAATGGAGAATCACACACAAAACAAGAAAAACGATCGAGGCTTCAGCTCACCGAACCTACATATATTAAAATAGTTCTATAAATAACTATTCCACACATTTATCACTCATATAAACATTCTGTTAATTAGATTCAACTCATATAGTTCACATAAGCAAGCATTAAAAAGATAAGTTTGATTTCCGAAAACAACGCATACTTTCAAAACATAACCCGCGCAGCGATTTTGAAATCGGCAGCAAATGCAGCACAAAATTCATATTGACACAAAATCAGTTGCATATGAATTCCAAGACATGCCTCTACAATTCTTATGAAGACATCAGAAGTAAACAATGGCATTTAGCAGGCATTAGAACATCAAACATATGAAACATGGATGCTGTGAAAAATCTGGAAACATATAATGGACAGAACCTCAGTATATTCAATATAAATGGAGCTACGAACATGATATCAAGGAAATTCAAAAATATAAATGTAGCTAACTCAAATATAAACAACTTTGCGGAAGACCATATTGGCACATAAGGGCATTATCAACAGTTTTAAACACAAAACATTTGGGTCATAAAATCTGTTAGAACTTGATTTAGTTTACAAACAGCACTTCGGTATTTATAGTCTAAATCATGCTATTGACCTCGAATTGATCAGATTTTAAAACCAGTGGATAGAAAAGAAGCATAGCAAAAATTGTTATGAAGACCACTTTCACATTTGAGCATGTTAGAACATCACTTGAAGACAAAACATCAATATTATATACTCAGCCCGGTTTTTCAAAAACTGCTTGCATAACAGTTTTTTAAAAATTTCACATCTCATGCTACACTTATCATATTGACATGCTTCTTACCTTGCCAGAAACCTAAGAGAAAGTTCTACAACTTTTATTTAGAATGCTAAAGCAGATAAGGTTATTACAGAGGGATAAAATTAATTAACATTTAGAACCACCTTGCTGTCCAAAAGTATAACTCACTACATGCTTATCCTACTTCTATCTAACACGAACCGAACTACATTCATCATATCAATATGAATTGAACCTCATCAGAAAGCTTAGAAAGAGACCTATAACTTTCATGAAGATCATATTTTCATTTGAGTACATTAAGATACCATAAACAGACATAACATTCAACACACACATGCTGTCGGGATTTGTTAAAAACTGCTTGCGCGACAAATTTTTAAAAATCATAACTCTCTCATTGCAAGTCGGATTTTTGAAATTCCAAAGCTAACAGAACCACAACAAAATGATGTTCAAATCATACGAAGAACTTATTTTCAAAGTACGAGTTTTTCATGCCCTTTCGGAGGCTCGACAGAGGCTGTACAATTTACGAATACTATCACATGTAACATACCAACTTCATAATAACACTTAAGCATTTTAAACACCTATATTCTCATCAATATGCACATAAACGAGTGAGGACTCGACTTTTAGCATGATCTTGACAAGCATTTTACACAGCCACGTAAATTTCATATAACCAACTCAACATGTAATTTAACGTTACGAACTACACATAACATACGATTTCAACCATCAAACGACAGAAGCCTAAAAAATTCAAACATATATGTTTAGGCCCTACGGAATTAAATCTCGAGCACATATCAATACATAGAATATTTCATGAAATATGAAGATGTCGAGCCGTCGTGTATCGTTCTCACGTAAAGTACACGAAACAATCGAGAGGGAGTCAAAACGGGGCTCGACAAAGCACGCTGCTCGGCTATGCTGCTGCTCGATGGTCTCGTCTCGGCTCGCGGCTGCTTTTCATGAGTCGTCGGCTGCCCGCTGTCGGATGACGGGCTGTTGCTACTCGAAAAAGAATCGGACGGGGGTTGACGGGAGGAGAAAAGGCTTGAACGGGCTCGACGGGGTGCTGCTGCGAACGACGGCTGGTCACGGACCGTCGGTGGTCGAGTAAATGGAGTGCCCGACATGCGGGACGGTGGTGTTGGAATAACGACCGAGGCGGCTGAGAGGAAAATTGGTGATGCCGGATGGACTCACGTAAAGGGAGATGGAATATTTGAGGTGTCCACAAATTTTGAAATTCCTTCCTCCTCAAGCTTTGGAAAAATCGAGTGAAAATAGGAGAGGAAGGCTTTGCTTGGTGTTGGATATTATTTGAGTTCCATTATTATAATGGGAACAACCCAATTTGGTTCTAAATTGCAGGGTCACAAAACGTGGGATAAGGCAAATTAAGCTATCAAAATTGTTGTTGTCTGGAATTAACAACGAGGAAATTTACAGCTGAATGTGATTTTACACAAAGTCAAATATGTAAATTTAATTTATTGATAATATCACAATAGTACAGGAAGTCGGTTTTGTGTTCTTAACCGAGATCATTTGTGGTTCTTGTACAATGTGTTTGGAAAAGAAGGAAAAAGAAGATCCTCGTACTATCATAAATTATGCTATTTATAGTACGGTAGTTTTTGTCTTCTTGCTAGCGATGGATAAGAATGTATTTAATGTTGAGCAGCTTCAATAAAGTGATGTGTTTTGGAATTGGGGAACACCAATGATTGCTCTATTATCTTGACGATCCAATCGCATGCTTACAGCTCAGTCTTTTGCTTGGATATTCGAACTTTCAGACCGTCGGTTTAAACAGATAAGGCTTGATTCACAATTTATCATAATATTGTTTGGAATGAAGTCGGCTATTTGTATCTGTCTCTGTAGTCGGTTCCTTTAACGATCTCGGAAGTCGGTAATTATTTCAGAAAATTCCGACTTGGCTTAAGTTGTCCCTTTCTGGAGGTTTATTATTATACCGAATCGATTAATCACCAACTTTAATTCTTCAAAACCAAGTCGGTTATCAACAAAAATTTAATACAACCATTGATATTTGGAGCAAAAATGATTGAGGCAAATCAATGATTAAACCTTGCCATAATAAAAAGATTGCTACGCATAATTATGGGGACAAAATCGATTTATTTGTGCCCATTAAGGGTTAATTAAAATTGGACAACAATGAGTGATTAATAGTGCTCGAGGTTTGGGTCGGGCTCACGGGTTTGGGGCGGTTTCCACGAACTTGGGCCGGCTCTAGGGCCGGTTCACGCGAGGGCTCGAGAAAATGAATCGGCTCTCGGGCTCGATTTCTAAAAGCTTAACAACAAATTCAGTTCGGTCATACAAAAATAAAATAGCCAGAATAAAATTTACTACACACTATGTTATTTTAAGATAATAATAATAATAAAACTAAAAATATACATTCAAGCAATTAATTACAATTAGACAGATAAAATAATTTTTAGGTATTTAGGCATTTAAACGCAAATTTGACAAATAAATCATATTAGACATTTAATAATTTATAACATTCAATAAATAATAATAACAACAAATAAAGATAAATAATAATAGTAAATAACAATAAATAATTCCCAAATATTCAATAATTAAACGGGTTATAATCGGTTCACGCGATTAAACCGAAATCACCGAACGACGAATGTTTTTCAATAAAACAAGCGAGTATTCCAACCTTTTATTCAAGTCGACATCGCGACCAATAAAATAAATATAACCGCATAAATAATATTCGATAAATAGAATATTCCGAGGAATTCTATAAATCGAACGGGGCGTTACAAAAAATTTATAACGAAGTTCGGCCAACATCGCCGACTGACATTCGTCATTTTTACGTGCATTTTATAGTGATTTTTGTGCCCGTTTCATCGTAGTTTGATATATAACTAATTATTATATAACTAATTATTATTTTATTATTTATTAATTAATTAATTTTATTAAGATATGATGAGGTGTTTATTTTGCGTTTGAATAGGAAATAAGGTCGGAATAATTATTACAGGCGAAAACGGCAAGAACGGTCGAAAACAGTTTGCACAAGATACATTTGGGACAAGGCTAGCACATTATCAACATATAGAATTTAAAAGCGGCCCAAATGAAAAGTTGGTGTAGTTGCTGGACCAAAACCACACGGCCCATACATAATTAAAATGTTTAGCCCAACAACATAGCTCAAGAGCCATTTAAGTGAGGGATAAATGTGTAAGTGGGCCATCATCTTCAGCCTGTGGATTATTAGGCAACTGAATGTAAAAGTGCTTTCTGCCATTATTGCTCGACCAAGCTCGCAACCGGCACAGTTCACAGCAGCTGGAGTCGTGGAGCACTGTTCGATGCCAGACCAAATATCCACCAGAGATCCGTTCAGAGCATCACCTGTCATGTTCAACGACCAAGACATCTGGCTGAGTAGATCTGGCCAGAAAATGGACGGGCCTTGCCGGAATGCACCATGCGAGATACCTGGGTGGCCACTGGAAGTTGTCTGAACACATTGGATGTCGGACACTCGAACAGGGGCTGAAAAAATGCTGCGAAAATGGAGTTTCACCTCTCAGGTGTAACACGAGTCGTGTGGGTCTAGACGGATTTGATACGTGTCTTAAGCGTTTTTCCTATTTTTACGGTGTTTTCAACCTATTTCGACTAGGACTCGACCCCGACTATTTAAATAACATTTTGACACATTTTTGGGGATTCTTGGACATATTTTTCAGATCTTTGGAGACCTTTGGAGGCTAGAAACACGAGCAAGACGAGGGAGAAACCCGGGAAGAGGAGATCGACGAAGCCGAATAAGATTTTTCTTTTTTTTTTATTTTATTATCCTCTTTCGAACTCAATGTTTTATATCTATATTTTTTATTTTGAAATCATGTTTCTAGGCTTGATTTATCTTAGATTCTAGGATTTGTTAGTACTCGAATTGATTTATGATATAGTTTTTATTGCTTGTATTCCGATTATCTTTCGTTTATGAATTTCTTTTGCTTATTTTAATTGTATGAGCAGATGGGCACTATGAATGCATAACTGTGATCGATTTGAGACCGAGAGGAGAATTGATTGCTAGAATTGGGAAATTTATTTTGTAAGAGAATAAATAGACCGAGAGGTTAATAGGACCTTGCGAGAGAACGAAAATCCTAGGAACATGTGAGAGTTAGTTGTTCTTCTTGAGACCGAGAGGAGATAGATAAAAATTAATATATGCAATTTTGTTCGAGAGAAAGGTTGAAATTAATTTAGGGAAATCGATACAATAGGTAAAATTAAATAAGTTTTGTTTGCATATAAACGCTTCATGAATTAATTCCGTGGAACGCTTAGCCTAAAATCTATCTTTTGTATCTTATTTTATTGATTTAGTTAAATTAGAACATAGTTTAATTTCATAGTTTATAATCATCATCCTGATTCGTTAGCCTAGATAATATTTAATCGTAATTATTTTAGTATGTAATTAATTTAACTTCAATCTCTGTGGAATACGACCTATAGTCACTTGGCCTATATTATCCCACCTTGTCCAAAAAGCCTACATTATAACCCAAAAGACCTTTTGATTCTTAACTAACGTACATTCATAAGTACTTAAAAATATTTAATCATAAACACTAAATAAATAATTTAAAATATTAATAAAAGTTTCTCCAACTTACTCTATCATATTCCTTCTCCAAATCGAACCATATGACTTCACTCCGCTTCGTTGGTACCCCTCTCTTGCTTTTCGTTTGATGGTGTCAATAAGGCAATCATAAAAGATGACATTCACGGAACTCCCTGTGTCGACAAACACTCTCTGTACTTCATATCCTGATACCTGCGCCGTTATCATTAGAGCATCATTTATTAGGTGGCTGCACGAGGACAACACAGACTGAATTCGATAGGGATATCTCCACTAATCAACAATTGACAAATTATAGTTTCACCCCGTAATATTTCTATCTATGCATTGACATCCCAATCGCACTTGTCGGCGCTCCCTCCGTGATTAATCTGCTTCTCGCGTCTTTTTCCTGCTCTGTATGGCAGCTGCTTCTCTGTTCCGTAAATAAGCCTCTACTGTTTTGCGTAAATAAATCTCCCGCCTCATGTGTGTGGCTGGCTGCCAAAATAAATATACCCGGTGGTTTGCCTTTAGGAGTATAGTGTAGACGATTTGCAAGCATATGGTTGAGTGTACCCTCCTATTTTTTATTGATATTCCACAAGATATTTGAGTGAGGCACATATATATGTGACATTATTTGAGAGTTCATTAATTCAAAGTTTATCAAGTTAAGAGTTGGGGCATATGTATTAAGATTACTTGAATTTATCTTGATTACTTAAGTGACTCGAGGCTTTTCTTGTTTTGAATCATTCTTCATGCACGTGGTTTGTTTTTGCTTATTTATTGTTCAAGGACGAACAATGGTTAAATTTGGGGGATTTGACATTCGTCATTGTTACGTGCATTTTATAGTGATTTTCGTGCCCGTTTCATCGTAGTTTGATATATGACTAGTTATTATATAATAAATTATTATTTAATTAATTATTAATTAATTAATTTTATTAAGATACGATGAGGTGCTTATTTTGAGTTTTAATAGGAAATAAGGTCGGAATAATTATTAGAGGCGAAAACGGCAAGAACGGTCGAAAACAGTTTGCACACTATACATTTGGGACAAGCCCAACACATTATCAACATATAGAATTTAAAAGCAGCCCAAATGAAAAGGTGGTGTAGTTGCAGGGCCAAAACCACATGGCCCATACATTAAAAAGTTCAGCCCAACATCATAGCCTAAGAGCCATTTAATTGCGGGATAAATGTGTAGTTTCATTGGGCCATCATCTTCAACCTGTGTATTCTTATGCAACCGAACGTAAAAGTGCTTTCTACCATTGTTGCTCGACCAAGCTCGCAACTGGCACTGTTCGCCGTAGCTGGACGCATGGAGCACCTTTCGATGCTGGACCGAATATCCACCGGAGATCCATTCAGAGCATCACCTGCCATGTTCAACGACCAAGACGTCGGGATAAGTAGAGCTGGCCGGAAAATGAAAGGGCCTCACCGGAATGCGCCATGCGAGAAACCTGGGAGGCCACTTGACGTCTTCTGAACACATTGGATGCCGAAAACTCGAACAGGGGCTGAAAAAACGCGGTGAGATATGGAGTTTCATCTCTCAGGTGTAACACGAGTCGTGTGGTTATGGACGGGTTTGATACGTGTCTTACTCGTTTTTTCTATTTTTACGGTGTTTTTGACCTATTTCACCTAGGACTCGACACCGACTATTTAAATAACACTTGGACACGTTTTTGGGGAGTCTTGGACATATTTTTCAGATCTTTGGAGACCTTTGGAGGCTGGAAACACGAGCAAGAAGAAGGAGAAACCCGAGAAGAGGAGATCGACGAAGCCGATTAACCTTTTTCTTTTTTACTTCTTTTCCTATATCGAACTCAATGTTTTATATCTATTTGTTTTATTTTGAAATCATGTTTCTAGGTTAGATTTATCTTAGATTCTAGGATTTGTTATGATATAGTTTTATTGCTTTCATTCCGGTTTATCTTTCGTTTATGAATTTCTTTTGCTTATTTTAATTGTATGAGTAGATGGCCACCATGAATGCTTAATTGTGATCGATTCAAGACCGAGAGTAGATAATTGATTGCTAGAATTGAAAAATTTATAACAAAGAGAATAAACAGACCGAGAGGTTGAAAGGACCTTGCGAGAGAACGAAAATCCTAGGAACTTATGGGAGTTAGTTGTTCATCTTGAGACCGATAGGAGATAGATAACAATTAATATCTATGATTTAACTTGTTCAAGAGAAAGGTTGAAATTAATTTTGCGATTATTTGTACGATTGGTAAAATTACTTAAGGTTTGTTTGAATATAAGCATTTCATGAATTAATTCCGAGGAACGCTTTGTATCTTATTTTATTTTATTGTTTTACTTAAATTAGTTCTTAGTTTAATTTCATAGTTTATAATCATCATCCTTATTCGTTAGTCTAGATAATATTTAATTGTCATTATTTTAGAATTTAATTAATTTAACTTCAATCTCTGTGGAATACGACCTTGCTCGCCATTACCTATAGCTACGCCGTACACTTACAGATAGCAAAAATAATTAGCGAACACCTACGTCTCCGGGCACCGCCAACCGCAACGCCAAATTTACTAAACTCGCCCACAAAATACAATTAGGGTTAAATCACCCACAAATTAGGATTTTCTTAATTATGGATTTCTATCTAAGAGAGAGAATAGAATAAGCTGCAATTGTAACTAAAGGCAGGAGCCTATTTATACTAAAAAGATTATACACATCTTTGGTATACATATGATGTGGGATAAAAAATTATTCATAATCTAAGAATACAAACTATAAAAGCAACATTACTGAAATTATTTTAATGCCCGTCATGCACATGATTTTAAAGCTCGTCATTAAGCCTTGACCTCTTTTTCTTATATTGTCGACCTGGTTGGTTTTATCATCTAATTTTTTTTTTCCAGTCAAGTCCTCGTTTTCAACGACATATTCATGAATTTCTATCTTGCCATGTTAAATTTATCTTCCTCAACAAAAATTATAATTTTTGTCAATTTAATTTAATTTATTATTATTATTATTATTATTATTATTATTATTATTATTATTATTATTATTATTATTATTATTATTGTGAAAGTGTTGGACTTCTTCTTCCGCCGTTTTCTATTCTTTGGTTGGGGGATTTCGTCGACGTCGCCGAACGTGTTTGTATCGACCTTTTCTTAGCCACCATTTTTGTGCAACTTTTTGAACTCACCTTTATCGAATTGAAGTTTCTTTCAAGATTTCGATCAAATTCAGGTTTAATATTATAGAGACAGAAATTGTATATATGTACTTATATGTTATATAGATGATGAACCAAATATAAACCGAATTTAGTTGAGCGAAAAAATAAGTTGAAATATAGTATAGTATGTATAATTTTTATTTTTGTTTCATCCTGAATAGCACTTATAAAATGTTTTATATATCAATGTTTTATGGATCCTTGGTATAAAATTAAGTAGAAAATATAAAAAAAATACAAACATCACAAATGTAGTTAGATAAATGGTATCTAAATAAACAAGCAACATATACTGAAACTATGATAACTATAAACACAACATATATTGACAACTCGTCTTACACAAGATTTGACGCACATCATAACCTTGATCTCTTTCTTATTATTGCCGACCTGGTCGGTTTTGTCATTCATTTTTTAGTTAGGTCATCGCTTTCAACACAACTTCGTAAATTTCCGTCTCGTCCATGAAGCAGCAACCGTGCGACTGAAAACATCGGAAGGTGAAGACTGCTCAATCATGGCGTTGACGTCTTTGATAATATAGGGGACAGAGCCGGCGAAGTGCACTTGCAGAGTGACCTAGTACTGGACGTTCTTGCTGCCGTCGAGGGAATCGGATACTTAGGGCTTGGCCTTCTTCATTGCCGGGAAATTGGGGTTGCAGGGCCGGCAGACGAGTCGGTGGTGAAAGAAAAAGAAGAAAAAATAAAAGAAGAAATGGACGAAAAAGGAAGGGATAAAAAGAAAAAAAAATGAATAGGGAGGGATGAGAGAGAAATAGAGGAGAGTTAATGTAATCCCATAAAATTAGAAATCATTTTTAATCTATAAATAAGTAAATAAAAACGCAACATATACTATACTGACTATAAAAGCAATATATACTGAAATTATTTTAATGCTCGTCATGCACAAGATTTTGACGCTCGCCGTTAAGCCTTGACCTCTTTTTCTCATAATTATCACACTAGTTGGTTTTGTCATTCATTTTTTTTTCCATTCAAATAAATGTTACGTAAATAAAAATGCAACATATGCTTAAAATTATATTGACAATAAAAGCAATATATAGGGAAATTAATTTAATGCCCATATTGAACCACATTTTGATGCTCGTTGTTAAAATTTGACCTCTTTTTCTTATAATTGTTGACCTGGTCGGTTTTGTCATTCATTTTTTTTTTCTAGTTAGGTCATCGCTTTCAACGACATCTTTGTCAATTTCCACCTCATCCATGAGGCAGCGGCGGCGCGACTGAAAACACCGAAAGGTTAAGACGCCTCAATCATAGTGTCGTTGGATCGTATAGGGGACAAAGCCAGCAGGTCGGTGAAGTGCACCGTGACCTGCTACCGGTCCCTCCTGTTGCCGTTGAGCAAGTCATCCACATGGGGCTTGGCCTTCTTCATTGCCGGGAAATTGGGGTTGCGGCGCCGGCGCCGGTGGACGAGTTGGCGGTGGAAGAAGAAGAAGAAGTTAAAAAAAAAAAAAGAAATGAATAGAGCGGGGTGAGAGAACGAGAGAGGAGAGTTAATGCAATCCAATAAAATGTGGAAATCAGTTTTAGTCCAACATAAATATAATTATATGTAAACTGACAATTCAGTATTTTTGCAAATAAATAGGATAGTATGAGAATTTTGCTAAAAAAATATTTATCAGATGTAAATATGTAATAAAAAGGATATTGTTTAGTGGAGTAGGTAATTTTCTCTATATAGATTTATTATTATTTATGTGGACCAAAGAACATTGAAGCCTATGTTCTATTCGGCCCAACAGATGACCCACCAACACGAACACTTCATAAACGAATTTTTTTTATATATATAGACTCCATGTATCAGATATTTACCCATATATGAATCCTATAAACTTAAATACAAAAAGAATTAGGATGTCATTTTTTTTTTTCACAATTTCGATATTGCTTTCTCTCACCTAGTTAGTTGTTTCTCTCTCCAACATAATAAACGGGCAATCAATTTCGATATTGCTTTCTCTCACCTAATTAGTTCTTTCTCTCTCCAACATAATAAACATGCAATCAATCTGATACTTAGAATTAAGGAATTCGCGATTTTAAAATTTCAAACAATTAATAGACATCTTGAATTCGACAAAAAAAAAAATCGTCCAACCGCCAAATATATGTTCAAATATATTGTGTAACACCCCGCTTATCAGAGTAAATTTTTCGCAACTTTTATTTCGAAATTACTTATAACTCTTTCGAAATCTTTTTGCGAATAACTCGGGATGCTACTTAAACTCCTTCTTCCTAAAAATCTGTTTAACTTTAACTTTGTCTAATTATTTATTTTAGACATAACAAAACTGATTTATATATATACTTGCATTTAACTATATCATGTTCATATTTATGAAATGATAAAAACTTGAAATCTGAATTTATTTAAAATGCAAGTTCACATATTAATAAGCGTAGCGGAATTACTTAAAAACGTGAATAATTATACAGACTTATTTCATTTATTACAAATGTCCTTTGAAATGAGTACTCGACCATCACCACCACTTTATTTGCTCACACCTCCGGCCCGACCCTGTTACCTGAAAAACATAATGGGGGTGAGTACTGGTCCTTCTGTACCCCGTTAATACCCATACTAAAGTAAACATCAATAATAATACAATATCATGATCTTTGGTATATATATAATAACTGTAACTTAATCTGGCCGATATATTATCGGATACTTGTGCACAATCTGATGGATATTTCTAAGGCACGTATCGCCTCCATCAGAACTTAGGATATAATCTTCGAGACAAATTAATGCCTCCTCATCCCAAGCGTATAAACTTAAACTGTATACATACCTCGAACATGATAACAATATTATACTCAATGTAATACCCAGTCTGGGTCCCCACCTTTCTCCTTTGAAATCGTAAGTGTTGGTCTCGAGTAGCTAACTCTTCAAGCTACATAAAAATACGTAAACAAATATACTAAGTACTATGCTCGTATACTCGGATTTTCAACTCTTTCGGATAAATCATCCAAATCTTATAAAATCTCAATATTCTTGTTATGGTTCAAACTTTTCTTGATCTTTTACTCAATCAAATACTTACTCATATTATTTCTCCCAAATCTTATACATATGGCTTATACTCATTTTTCACTTGATTATCTCGAAAGTGAAAAATAACTCAAATCATACTAAACTTTTCATCATAATATTAATATGTGAGATTTACAACAATCTTTATAAAATTGTATACTCAACATATTAAACTAAAACTTGATCAAATTGCTCATTACTCATATAAAAATTTTTTTTCTAAAAATTCCATTTTAAAACTCAACCATGTACTAAATACTCTTGCATATAAAATCATCTTGACATGTATGCCATATAAATATTTTAACTCGTTCATTTCTCAACATAAAATCATGAAATTTGGCAGTCATGTTCTTAACCCATATATAAGCATGTCGTAAAAATTTCATAATTTTATCATGCGTATATATCGAGTTATTAAAATTTTAAAGTCACAGCTGAAATAAAGAACATAAAATTCAACTTGCATGCTTAACTTCAAAAATTTATAACTCAAGCTATACTATGCCAAATGACATAATTCTTTCACCTATATACTCAGCACTTACACAAGAAATATCCATAATAAGCTTAACATATCAGGTTATGCATATCATGCTCAAATTCAAATCAAAATAGTACATATATATAACATGTGATTGTGCTGGAAACAACTTATTTTTTTTTTTTCATGCTTAAAATTTCTTTAAAAATTGAATATATATTTATGGCATGAAAATACATCAATATTCACTTACTATGACATATGATAAAAAGGTAGCATCTAACCTTCTTCAAGAAATTTGAAAATGGAACTTCGGAAGTTGATCTCAACTTATCTTCGTCAAGATTTCTCTCGATTTTTCTTCCTCACTTTATAGCTAAGACTTTGCTTATTTTTGTGTGAATTTCGAGTCTATGGTGATACCCCTTTATATAGGGTAGCAAAGGAGACAATATCACCTTCTTCACATCAATACTTCATCATAATAAACTCATTAGGGCCCTTGCCATTAATGCTTTTCTAAATCATGCACAAAGTTGAGTAAGCTTTGAAAAGTACTTGTAATGCATGATTCATCTTGTATATATCAAGACAAACTCTTCCATTTGACCAATCCTCCATTATGGGTCGAATTTTGATCCTAAATGGCTCATTTATTGCTTAAAAATATAAAAAAAATGGTTATAAAAATAAATAAAGATAAAGAATAAAAATCATAACTTGTAAACTTCTCAAATCTATAGTCAATGCTTAGAAAGGGCCATCTTGTGATCCTAATCTAGTTTCCATGATAAAATTCGTGACTTAATGAAAAATCTCCAATTTACAGAACCGAATTCTGACTTAAAACGAACGGTTACCGAAAAATCGAAAATTCTGAAAATTTCAGATTTCCATCTTTTGCTTTTGGCCTTTTTCCTTTTTATGCTGAAAATTTTTAACTCTTATTAATGATCTTGAAACTTGTAAAAAGATACAAGAAAATAAATTTTTCGGAAACGAAATCGGATTTAATTATCGTCTATAACCGAACATCGAAAAACTCGAAACTTGCGAATATAATTTCGAATATATTCTTAATAATATAAATAGACCTTCTTGTCTAAATAACTTCTACTTAATCCTTATAACTTATCAAATCAAGTCACATAAAATACTTAGGCAATTTATAACATTTACTCGACTAACTCAATTTAATGAAAAACGATTCTGATTTAACTTTAATGTCGAGCCAACTGAAAAATAAAATTCTAAGAGATTTATTAAGGCTTGAAAATATAAAAGATCATTATTAATAAAAGTAAAATAGTTCTAACTTAGAACTGAAATAATTACTTTTATGAATTACTGAATGGGATATTACAATCTACCCCTCTTAAAATTATTTCCGCCCTCGGAAATATTAAAACTGAGATACGTACCTTCTGAGTACATATCAGAACTCAAAATCTGGAAATCGAGCTCTAATATCAGCCTCCCGTTCCCAAGTGGCATTTGACTCTCCGTGGCGATTCCATCTAATACGAACGAGGGGAATATCTCGATTCCTGAGCCGATGAACCTTTCGGTCCAAAACTGCTACTGGCTGCTCCTCATAAGTTAAATCAGGCTGAATCTGAATCTCATTATACTGAAGCACATGCTCTGGATCGCTCACGTATGCACGTAACATCGATACATGAAAAACATTATGCACACTTGACAACTCAGGAGGTAAAGCTAAACGATAGGATACTTCTCCAACTCGCTCCAGAACTTCAAATGGACCTATATAACGAGGATGCAACTTGCCTCTCTTCCAGAAACGAACGACACCTCTCATTGGTCGAACTTTCAAGAATACTTTATCTCCAACTTCAAACTACATCTCCCTTCTGTGCTTATCGGCTGACGACTTTTGACGACTCTGAGCAGTCTTTAGCCTTTCTCGAATCCAGGCTACTTGCTCAACTGTCTCCTCGATCAACTTTGGACCAAGGACTCGTCTCTCTCCAACATCATCCCAATAAAGAGGCGAACGACACTTACGGCCATAAAGTGCTTCATAAGGAGCCACCCGAATCGATGCGTGGTAACTATTATTGTAGGCAAACTCTACTAATGATAACCACTTCTCCCACTTGGCATCTCTATCCAAAATGCAAGCTCTGAGCATATACTCGAGCGTCGGAATAGTCCTTTCTGACTGGCCATCTGTCTCTGGATGATAAGCCGAACTAAACTTCAATTGTGTGCCCATTGCCTCATGCAAACTCTCCCAGAATCTGCTTGTGAATCTGGGATCTCGATCTGATATGATAGTAACAGGCACTCCATGGAGTCGAATGATTCCTCTAGTATAAATTTCGGCTAACTGGTCCATTGACATGGTCATTGTTACAGGCATAAAGTGTGCGACTTTCGTCAATCTGTCCACTACTACCCAAATTGCATCGTGCTGCTTAGATGACTTAGGTAGCCCTGTAACAAAATCCATGGTAACTTCTTCCCATTTCCACTTTGGAATTTCAAGTGGTTGTAACAGACCTAATGGACTCTTGTGCTCAGCCTTAACTTGTTGACAGACCAAACACTTCTTTACAAAGTCTGCTACATCTCTTTTCATCCCTTTCCACCAAAAGGACTTTTTCAAATCGTGATACATTTTGGTGCTTCCAGGGTGAGCTAAATAAGGGGGACTATGTGCTTCTGTCAAGATCTCCTTTTGCAAGGACTCGACTTTCGGCACAACAATCCTGCCTCTGAACTCTAAGGCTCCATCTCTACCTCTGTAAAAGCCTTCTATTCCTCCGGTATGAACCTTCTCTTCTATCTTCCGTATAAATTGATCAAAAGATTGCTCCTTCCGAATTCTATCTCTCAACATAGGTTGAATTCTCATGGAGTTAACACTTCCTGTAATCTCTTTAGGAAGTGACTCAACCACTTCAATTTGCATCTGGGCAAACTCTTTAATGAGTTGCTTCTGTTGAGATATACTATAAGCCAACTCACCCTTGACCTTACGGCTTAGTGCATCAGCTACAACGTTTGCTTTTCCCGGGTGATATTGAATAGTGCAATCATAATCTTTCACCAGTTCTAACCATCTTCTTTGGCCCATGTTGAGCTCTTTTTGTGTGAAAATATATTGCAAACTCTTGTGATCAGTGAATATTTCACACCGACCTCCATAGAGATAATGCCTCCCAATCTTGAGTGCATGAACTACTGCTGCCAATTCTAGATCATGAGTTGGATAATTCTGTTCATGAGGTTTCAATTGTCTCGAAGCATATGCAACAACTTGACCATCTTGCATAAGTACACATCCCAAACCCTGCTTTGAAGCATCACTATAGATAGTGAAACTTCTAGTGGGATCTGGAATAATTAGTACTGGCGTCGTGGTAAGCTTCTTCTTAAACTTTTGAAAACTTTCTTCACACCGATTTGTCCATTCAAACTTCACAGATTTTCTCGTTAAATTTGTCAAAGGGAGTGCAATCTTTGAAAATCCTTCGATAAATCTACGATAATAACCTGCTAGTCCAAGAAAACTACGAACCTCAGATGCATTCTTAGGTACTGACCAATTCTGAACTGCTGCAATCTTCGCAGGATCAACTTCTATGCCTCTTTCAGTGATAATATGGCCTAAAAACGCCACTTTCTTTAGCCAAAACTCACACTTAGAGAACTTGGCATATAACTTCTCTCGTCTAAGGGTACCAAGAACAACCCTTAAATGTTGCTCATGTTCTTTCATACTCTTGGAATAGACCAAAATATCATCAATAAAGACAATGACAAATTGATCTAAATACGGATGGAATACTCGATTCATTAAATCCATGAACACCGCTGGTGCATTATTTACTCCAAATGGCATAACTACGAACTCATAGTGTCCATATCTTGTTCGAAACGCAGTCTTGGCTACGTCAGATTCTTTAATCTTCAGTTGATGATAGCCTGAACGTAAATCTATTTTAGAAAATACGCAAGCTCCTCTCAACTGATCGAACAAATCATCTATTCTTGGGAGTGGATACTTGTTCTTTATCGTTAATCGGTTCAAATCCCGATAATCGATGCACATTTTCATGGATCCGTCCTTCTTTTTGACAAATAGTACCGGTGCTCCCCAAGGGGAAACACTTGGTCTGATGGAACTAAGTTTCAACAACTCCTGGATTTGAGTCTTCAACTCCTGCAACTCCTTCGGTGCCATTCGATATGGTGCCTTCGACACTGGTGCTGCTCCTGGAACAAGGTCAATTGTGAACTCCACTTGTCTGTTAGGTGGTCCTCCGGGTAATTGATTCGGAAACACATCCACAAACTCACGGACAATTGGAATATCATGAGGTGTTTGTGCTTTCGAATCATCTTCGACAATGCTCACCAAATATCCTTGGCAATCCTCCTTTTGAAGAATCTTTCTCGCCTTCGCCATCGAGATTACACATGGTAGGGTTCTTGTCTTTGCACCATAGAAAGTAATTTGATTACCTTCTGGAAGATAAAGAATTACCTCCTTCTCATGGCAACGAATATCAGCTCGATAATTCGCTAACCAATCCATTCCAAGTATGAGATCGAAGTCCCTCATTTCGATAACATAAGCCTCTAATCTCAAGATTTTTCCTCCAATATTAACACTAAGGTTCTCTACCTTAGAGCTTGTCTCTATTTTCCTTCCTGAGGCTAAACTTACCTCAAGAGGGTCAATAGTGTTAATAATCTTAACTCCAATGGCATCTATACATCTCTTCGACACAAATGAATGTGTTGCTCCAGTATCAAATAATGCAAAAACAGGCATTTCATTTAAAATAATCATCCCAGACATGGTACCTGGGTTCTGCTCAGCTTCAACTTGATTGATAGCATAGACCTGAGCTTGTGGTTCTCCTCCCCTCTGCTGCTGAGGTTGACCCTGAAACTGCCGCTGCTGCCTTTCTGGACAAAACTTCATACCATGCCCAGGCTTCCGGCAATGGTAACATACATTTTGTCCAGCCAGACATTCTCCTCTGTGGAGCTTTCCACATTTGGTACAAGTTGGAGTCTGTCCGCCTTGCTGCTTCTGCTTATTCTTACGATCATTCTTGTATCCTTTCCACTTCCTCTTATTCTTTCCTTCCTTCTCTTGTGGAATAGGCATCATTTGCACTGGTGGTGCTGCTGGAATTTGTGATATTGGCTGTATCACAACTTGATCACCTCCTCTCTTGAAACTAGCTTCGATCTCATTAGCCTTGGTCACAACTTCAGTATAAGTATGAATATTGTGTCCAGCCACATGGTGACGAATCGAGGGTAGCAGGCCATCTCGGAAACGTCTCGCCTTCTTCGCCTCCGTCTCCATTAGATAGGGAGCAAAGGATCCCAATCTAGTAAATTCTCGTTCATACTCATCTACTGAACGAGTTCCTTGAACTAACGCCAGAAATTGGCGTTCCATCTCCGCTTTGTAATAGTCAGGGTAGTACTTATCATTCATCATCTCCTTAAATTTATCCCAAGTGAGATTTTCTTTCTCACTAGGACGCATGCCCCAGTAAGAATTCCACCAGAGACGAGCATCCCCAGTCATTTGCAACTGAGCACAGAGAATACGATTTTTCTCCGAGCACTCAGTAATCTCAAAGATTGACTCCAGACCTTGAATCCACTCCTCCACTTGACGAGGATCTCCTTGTCCAGAAAACTTCTCAGCATTGAAACCACGAAACTGGGCAACTACTTCTGCTGATGTCATCTCTCTTTGACCTTGGTTCACTCTTCGTGCCATCTGGATTTTTAATCCATTATTAAGTTTTAGCACAATCATATTTTCAAGATAAGCCATTATTTCTATACAAGTTATTTATTAACTTGATAACTTCTAAATTTATTGGGAGTAACATGATAGTCTTAAAATCTTTGCTTAAGTATCTTTTCTAATTTGGATATCCGAATCTTATTGAGCATAGACTTAGTAATTTGCTTATACAAAAACTTTCATAAAACTTAACAACACTTACCTGATAGTCGGCGAGGTGTGAGTGTGGTGTGGTCGGTTTTCCTGAAACTTAAACTTTTAGTATACAGAGCACTTACTTTGGCTCTGATACCACCTGTAACACCCCGCTTATCAGAGTAAATTTTTCGCAACTTTTATTTCGAAATTACTTATAACTCTTTCGAAATCTTTTTGCGAATAACTCGGGATGCTACTTAAACTCCTTCTTCCTAAAAATCTGTTTAACTTTAACTTTGTCTAATTATTTATTTTAGACATAACAAAACAGATTTATATATATACTTGCATTTAACTATATCATGTTCATATTTATGAAATGATAAAAACTTGAAATCTGAATTTATTTAAAATGCAAGTTCACATATTAATAAGCGTAGCGGAATTACTTAAAAACGTGAATAATTATACAGACTTATTTCATTTATTACAAATGTCCTTTGAAATGAGTACTCGACCATCACCACCACTTTATTTGCTCACACCTCCGGCCCGACCCTGTTACCTGAAAAACATAATGGGGGTGAGTACTGGTCCTTTTGTACCCCGTTAATACCCATACTAAAGTAAACATCAATAATAATACAATATCATGATCTTTGGTATATATATAATAACTGTAACTTAATCTGGCCGATATATTATCGGATACTTGTGCACAATCTGATGGATATTTCTAAGGCACGTATCGCCTCCATCAGAACTTAGGATATAATCTTCGAGACAAATTAATGCCTCCTCATCCCAAGCGTATAAACTTAAACTGTATACATACCTCGAACATGATAACAATATTATACTCAATGTAATACCCAGTCTGGGTCCCCACCTTTCTCCTTTGAAATCGTAAGTGTTGGTCTCGAGTAGCTAACTCTTCAAGCTACATAAAAATACGTAAACAAATATACTAAGTACTATGCTCGTATACTCGGATTTTCAACTCTTTCGGATAAATCATCCAAATCTTATAAAATCTCAATATTCTTGTTATGGTTCAAACTTTTCTTGATCTTTTACTCAATCAAATACTTACTCATATTATTTCTCCCAAATCTTATACATATGGCTTATACTCATTTTTCACTTGATTATCTCGAAAGTGAAAAATAACTCAAATCATACTAAACTTTTCATCATAATATTAATATGTGAGATTTACAACAATCTTTATAAAATTGTATACTCAACATATTAAACTAAAACTTGATCAAATTGCTCATTACTCATATAAAAATTTTTTTTCTAAAAATTCCATTTTAAAACTCAACCATGTACTAAATACTCTTGCATATAAAATCATCTTGACATGTATGCCATATAAATATTTTAACTCGTTCATTTCTCAACATAAAATCATGAAATTTGGCAGTCATGTTCTTAACCCATATATAAGCATGTCGTAAAAATTTCATAATTTTATCATGCGTATATATCGAGTTATTAAAATTTTAAAGTCACAGCTGAAATAAAGAACATAAAATTCAACTTGCATGCTTAACTTCAAAAATTTATAACTCAAGCTATACTATGCCAAATGACATAATTCTTTCACCTATATACTCAGCACTTACACAAGAAATATCCATAATAAGCTTAACATATCAGGTTATGCATATCATGCTCAAATTCAAATCAAAATAGTACATATATATAACATGTGATTGTGCTGGAAACAACTTATTTTTTTTTTTTCATGCTTAAAATTTCTTTAAAAATTGAATATATATTTATGGCATGAAAATACATCAATATTCACTTACTATGACATATGATAAAAAGGTAGCATCTAACCTTCTTCAAGAAATTTGAAAATGGAACTTCGGAAGTTGATCTCAACTTATCTTCGTCAAGATTTCTCTCGATTTTTCTTCCTCACTTTATAGCTAAGACTTTGCTTATTTTTGTGTGAATTTCGAGTCTATGGTGATACCCCTTTATATAGGGTAGCAAAGGAGACAATATCACCTTCTTCACATCAATACTTCATCATAATAAACTCATTAGGGCCCTTGCCATTAATGCTTTTCTAAATCATGCACAAAGTTGAGTAAGCTTTGAAAAGTACTTGTAATGCATGATTCATCTTGTATATATCAAGACAAACTCTTCCATTTGACCAATCCTCCATTATGGGTCGAATTTTGATCCTAAATGGCTCATTTATTGCTTAAAAATATAAAAAAAATGGTTATAAAAATAAATAAAGATAAAGAATAAAAATCATAACTTGTAAACTTCTCAAATCTATAGTCAATGCTTAGAAAGGGCCATCTTGTGATCCTAATCTAGTTTCCATGATAAAATTCGTGACTTAATGAAAAATCTCCAATTTACAGAACCGAATTCTGACTTAAAACGAACGGTTACCGAAAAATCGAAAATTCTGAAAATTTCAGATTTCCATCTTTTGCTTTTGGCCTTTTTCCTTTTTATGCTGAAAATTTTTAACTCTTATTAATGATCTTGAAACTTGTAAAAAGATACAAGAAAATAAATTTTTCGGAAACGAAATCGAATTTAATTATCGTCTACAACCGAACATCGAAAAACTCGAAACTTGCGAATATAATTTCGAATATATTCTTAATAATATAAATAGACCTTCTTGTCTAAATAACTTCTACTTAATCCTTATAACTTATCAAATCATATAAGTCACATAAAATACTTTGGCAATTTATAACATTTACTCGACTAACTCAATTTAATGAAAAACGATTCTGATTTAACTTTAATGTCGAGCCAACTGAAAAATAAAATTCTAAGAGATTTATTAAGGCTTGGAAATATAAAAGATCATTATTAATAAAAGTAAAATAGTTCTAACTTAGAACTGAAATAATTACTTTTATGAATTACTGAATGGGATATTACATATTGTATATATAAATCATATAAAAATGATCTGGCAGTTCTCTAATATTATTAACCTTATATAAATCATATAAAAATGATCTGGCAGTTCTCTAATATTATTAACCTTATAGTTTTACATAAGATAAGCAACATATAAACAATACTAAAACGGGATTAAACATAATACACAATTCTGAATGACTGCAAAATCGAAATCGAATGTAGTTATAGATAAGATAAACGACATATAAACAATTCTGAAATGGGATAAACATAATATACCTTGACATGCAGAAAACATAATCAATCATTTTAATCTTATATATGTTAGCAATATCAACTTTCTTCTTGCGAGTTACTAATTCTTTCCTTCAATGCTCCCTGAGGAGGACTTTGTTCTTCATCGTCAAGGTTGATATAAAATCACCGTTCCCCTTCAATTTTTGTTCGGGTAATTTATCAGTCCCTTTAGAAGAGTCCGCCGTCTCAATCTCCTGTGGCCGCCGCACTTCCTACTCTGCATCTCTTCACCGCCGCTAACAATGGTGGCTTCCGGCAAGAAAACGGTACGTATCTCTATTCTTACATCTTATATTTGTATATATACATATGATTGTGATTCATGACTCTGAAGTTCTATGCCTAATTTCAACCGATTTATAGAAAAGTGAATATATTACAAGACTGTGCTCAAGGCCCTTAGGAGCTCGAAAAGTCTGATTTTTATTATTAATCAAGTGGAGGTTTGAATTTATAGAATAAATGGGAGCTAAATGGGGAGAGCAATAATATTTCTCCAGTGGGATGTTTTATTATTTAGGTCTATTTAGGAATTAGGAATTAATTATAAGAAACTCTTATTCTTGCTTTTGTTCGTTTGGAGTTTCGAGTTCAAATTTTGCAACCTCGTGATTTCATTAAGACAATTATTTCCAGTTTCTGCTTGTCTTATATTATTTTTCAGTTGTGAAGTTTTGGTGTGCGTTTTCTTTATAAGTACCCAAATCGAGGATTTGGGACTTAGTTTATCAGCCGAGAGAAATCATTAGGTCTCAAAGGTCGCTTTGAGACCTGTCCATCTATAGAAGATCAAAGAGTTACATGTGTTAGGACTTTTTCCGAACTGGTGCGCCCACTAAGAGTTGGTTGTTATGTCGTTTGGACTGAGTAATGCCCCGCCGTTCTCATCGTCTTCATCGAAGACATCCTGATCTATTTGCGAAGCAACGTGAGTAGCATTTACATATAGTCTTGAAGACACATCGACTAGAGCGGCTGTATGCCAAATTCTCGAAGTGTGAGATCTGGTTGGACTGAGTTTCCTTTTTCAGACACAGCGTCACTGCTAATGGAATAAAGTTTAATCCAAACGAGTTTAAAACGATAAGTAGCTGGGAGGTTCGGAGGAATGCAAGAGAGATTCGCAGTTTATTGAGACTAGCTGGATATTACCGTCGCTGTATTGGGAGCATCTCGTATATAGCCCAACTATTGAACAAGCTGGCATATAAGTTAGCTAGATTATATTGAGTCCTCAGTGTGAAGCGTGCTTTCGGGATTTGAAGTCGAGGCTCACTACCGCACGATGTTGAGTTAGAAACTATGATTCACGCGTTAGAGATATGAAGGCATTACCTCTACGGATGTAGGTGCGATATTTTCACGGACCACAAAAGCTAGAAGTACCTATTCACTCAAAAAGAGTTGAGTATGAGGTAGAGAAGTGATGGGTATCGAATCCAACAATATTAAAATCCTGCTTCTAAAATAACTGTAGTAGTGGTAAGCAGTGTCGTATCTACTGGGATTGGCTAGACAGAGTATTGATGCAATTATCCGTGAAAGAAATAAAAATAAAAAGGGTTAATAACTTTTTCCCATCTGAACTATCACACGATTTTGGAGCATCACCATAAAAACTATTTTTTTACAAACCACCATATGAACTATACGAGTTTGTCAAAATGCCCCCTAAACCGGATATAAAAATGGTTTTGACTGAAAAGAACTGATTTTTAATGGCATCTTAGTAATTTCACACACTTTTCAAAAAATTAAAAAAAAAAAATGAGAAATGAATGAAAAAAAAATATAAAAAATGGCGGGGCTAAATTCATCCTTGCTATTACAAAATTGGAATTCAATCAATCAACCGCCAACGAGTGATGGGTGGCTTTATCCTCTCTCTCATCGTCGATGGCAGCGGTGCCATATAGTGCCTACCCTGTGTGGTCGAGGAGATAAGAAGACCAATAAAGAAACGGAAGAGATTCAAAGGTTCGTATGGGAATTGCTGGCCCAAAAAGGAACAGAAAATCGAGAGGACAAAGGATAAGGTCGAGGTGCCCAGGTCGACTCCATGGCAGCTCCCTTTCAAGCTCATTTGAGCCTTTTTTTTCTCACATGATTTTATGATGTTCTTGGAGCTGTGTCTACATCTTGCTAGCAGTGATGCATTTTGTACCAACTGTTTGAGACTTAATGCTTAAAATCGTGATAGTACCAACAGACTTAATGCATTTTGTTCAATAAATAGACTTTTTTTGGTGTAATTATGTTGAAGAAAAAACGCACGAGCTGAGTTTCTAAGCTTGAGAACCAGATTTCTCATCTCGAGAATGACCTCAAGCTCTTGAAGGATCAACTTCGCTCGACCTAGGAACTAAAGGAGCAAGCTGAGAAAGACTCCGAGCAATACAAACAACAGCTATCAGCACTCCAGGAACAATTCTCCGAGCCCAAACCCGAGACCCATCAAGAAAACCAGGAAAACAAGCTCAGCAAGCTGAAACAGAACCTTTCTGAAACACACGCCCTCGTCGAGGACATGAAGGCCCAGCTCACTGACAGCAAGGATTCCGAAACTCGAACCCACTCGGTCGCCCAAGAAACGCTAACCCAGCTCGAGGCCACGAAAAAGACGGTGGACACAGCTCCGAGCCATCGAAGCCCATGACGCATTGGCTCATTGAGGACATGGCGATGAATTCTGTGAATGCGGGGGTGATTTCGTCAAGGGTGAAAATGATGTGGTCAAAGTCGCCGGAGATTAGGGTTTGGATGTGGCTGTTGGTGCCAACTGAACGCTGTTTTCTTTCTTTTTTTTTAATCTAACTTAGAAAATATAATAAAATAAAATCTAACTAGAGACGAAAAGAAAACAAGTGATTCAAAATAGAGAAAATATCTAACCAAAGGAAAAGATTATAGAAATGGTTCAACGATTCGATCACGGATGCAAAGATAATTCTCTTACTCTTGATTAAACTGATTATGGTTATCGGTATGACCTAACAACCTATCCTTCCTTACTTGTTCGATAATCAGGATACGATCTCTAATTATTTTTCTAATCAACAGACAACCCTAGATATGATCATAGGATTTAATCTATCAAAAACAATAAGAGCTAGAAAGAAGACCATTTCTAGCCAACAAACGCACATGTTGGATAATTTAGATAAGATCATATATCTCCCAAAGCATATAATTGAAAACCCTTAGTAGTCAACTATGCTATTTGCCACAAATATTAGAGCAGTCAAACAATTACAGATTTAACGTTCTAAATAACGATATGCGTTTTAGTAATCGAACAAATGGCTACTTTGCATCAATCAATCAAAACAAAATTGATAAAATCACAAGAAATATATGAATAAAAGAGAATAAGGAATATAAAATTCAATTAGATCTCACAATTCATGAAGAACCAAATCTAGAATAATCCTTTGACTGGAAAAATCAATTAATTCTCCATAAACATAGAAGAAGTCTCCCAATTATTCAGGAAAAATAAAAGAGAAAAATAAAAGAAAAGAAAAGAGATGAAGAGAGGATGGCGTGCGTCTTCAAGAAGATCTCCCCGATCAGATAAAAATAAAAACGTCGTACTGAATAGAGAAGAGGAAGAAAGAGGTGAGAGAAAAGTAATACCTAGCAGTTGACTTAATTCTCAGTCTAATCCTAATCCTAAAACAAAAACGTAGAAAATAATCTTCTCTCTCCAAAAGTATCCTAATAAATTAAAATAGTCTATAAATAAATAAAAAACTCTATATATTCTATTATTTCTCTTTCCAACTCAAGACTCCTTCCTTCTTCTAACTCTCGTAGGAAATTAGTGTGCCCACGCCTTAACACAAATTCTTCTCTTTTGCCCTCCAATCATAATAAAATTCTAAATTTCGAGATATCCTACAAAAAATATAAAAATCAATTAAAATCAATAAACAAGCTCATACAAACACCAAAAAAGTATGGAAAACATGACAATTAATATGCCAATAATACGACTTATCAAATCACCCCACACTTAAATGATGCTTATCCTCAAGCATCAAGTCAAATCATCATCCCATCTCATAATCATCTCTATCATTTCTTACCAACCTAAAACTATTTTGCACACATCAGAAACATAGCTCAAGAAAGGATCCTTATTAACCAACATCAATGAATAATCACCCCCAACAATCAAATAACTTAAAAGACATGAGATTCGACAACTTCTCACGAGATGCACTCATTACTAATGTGTATAGGCTAAATATAAAGTGTACGCTCAAGTCAAGAGAATGAAGACTTTTACCATAAGCTTGCAAATATATCACGCTCGTCCACCCAAGAATCAATATGAATACACAAAATCGAACGGTTTAAATGGGTTGTAATGGGGCTTAGGTAAGGTGGATAAAAGGATATATTAGGCTATGGGAATCAAAACAATCATACAAACACTTCATAAGTGGAGCTCAATCCAAAATAAATTAGGTTGACTATCTAACTTCACAAAATGAATCTAACGTAAAGAATAAAATAGCACAATTCTCTTCATTGTCATTCTCTCAATTGTTTTTTTCTTTTTTTATGAGTTTTTCATTTTTTTTTCCTTTTCTTTTGCCATTTTTCTTTTTCTTTTTTTATTTTTTTAAGAGAAGACAAGAACTAATAGACGTTAGATAACTAGACCTAAAAAAAAACCACAGTCAAGTCTACGCACGTAAGCTCATTGTAAGTACAAAGAATTCATATAATTGCTTCAATTCAAGGTTCAAAAGAGGGTATCGACAAAAAGGATATCATGGCTTGTAACGTGGCTAAATCCAAAGAAAAAGGATAAGACTCAAACTTGGCTCACTAGGGGTCTATGTAAAGGGTAGGCTTCCAAGAAAAGGCTAAACAAATGGCTAATCCTAATACACTTATTAAGATATCGTGCACTAAATTCATCCAAGTAGTAAACAAAGACGTGCATATCAAAGCAAGTTATGGAAAATCCAACAAATCAGGACAACACACAATCAAGAAAATGGAGCATGATATTCAATGTATGCTCATAGGCTCAATTCTCACAAAAAAAACAAGGTAATATGTGTCGAATCATATGCATTCGTCACTCAATTAATCATAAAAAATAATCAATCACCAAGTAGCAACAAGGACTCCAAATTATTTTTGCATGCAAATAAAATCGATTTTCACGGATTGGCACCAAACAAATCGAGAATAATCACAAGAGACACAATAAACGAGACTCAACACCTAAGGTAATAAACCATCTCGGAATAAAGATAGTTATTTACACATACGCAAAACCAAAACATTGCAAATGACACCCCACTCCACACTTAAAACTAGACATTGTCCTCAATGGCACCAACTTAATGCTCAAGCAAAATATAGAAAATAAATTCAAGAGAAGTAGAAAACTACCCTGATCGCTCTGTAGCCGTGGAGAATTGGACTCAGAGAAGGCTTGAGCTCATTGTCTTCACTACTCGTACTCTTGGCTCGACTCATATAAAGTCATCATCCACCACAAATGGAAGCACGAGAGTACAAAATTATCCTTGACTTTTGGGCTCAAAAGAGATGGTTCTCGAAATTGAATACCTTGTTGTACCCAGTACCATCAAGGTGACTGCATTCAGCTTTTGGTCGCTCAATGTATGAAAATCTCGACTGAATAGGGATCTTTCAATGTATGTTGTTCTCGATTTCAGCCACTATTCAGGTTGCTGGGCGCGGTGGGATCTTGATGCGTGCATTTCAAAAAGTGCAGCAGTTTGAACAACAGGACTCGATGAATAATAAAAATTAGAATTACCGAACGGTCAGAGGTCCATGTCCGTGTGTGCCATAACATGTTTCCAGATGACGGTTGACAGTAATCGAACGCAGACGATAATCGAATGAACAACTCTCGGAAGGGCTGAGAACCGAATTGAACAACTCTCGGAGGTTTGTTAATAAGGCCGAAACGAGCGGCCGATGGAAGTTCGTGATTTCATTGCCAATCTTGTCTGGACCTCGCTGATATAGTTGTGTGGGCAAAAAGTTTCAAATATGGTCGGCAATGGCTCGCTTGGAGAGAAGGCAGATTGTTACACTGGAAAAGGATCAGCGTGGCGGATGGAGAAAAGTAGAGGACTGTCCGTCTCGCCGGTTGCTGCTATCTGACGGCACTCCTCACGGCTGGTAGACGATGGTCGTCGGGAAAAGGAGGTTCGCACGCGGTGATCGGGAACATGAGGGTCGCGCGCGAGGTATGGCGGTTTCGCGACGTTTGCTCCGAGGACGATAGCAGTGGTTCTCTGATTTTTGTTATCTGCCGGCGGTCACGAACGGAGAAGAGAGTTGGCGTGGACGGGAATTGCAATTTCAGTGTCTGAAAGCGAGAAGTTAGGGCTGGAGAAACGAAAGAGAAGAGACCATAACCAATTTTTTATTTTTCTGATTTTTTCAATTTTCTGATTTTTTTATATTTAAATGAGAAT
>BKCP01005938.1:61430-157340 GCA_008636005.1 Striga asiatica | reverse complement strand
AATTTGTACAAGGCGTGACCATGGCTTATAATAACGTGCTCATTCCTTATAAAAAATTCGTTTCTACCTTAAATTACTAAAATTTCTATCTAAACTAGAAAAATAACATGTCAAAGACTAACCTAAAAATAAAAATCAAGAATAAAAATAAAAATAAAATAAAATAAGAAAAATTTGGGTTGCCTCCTAAAAAGCGTCTTTCTTTAACGTCTTCAGCTAGACATTATTTTCGAGACTCAACCAATCATTTTTTAATTTTTTTCAACTCATGCAAAAGACTTTGTTCTTGATATTTGATCAAATTCTCAACAATCAATAGTGGCAATTCTGGCACCTACAAAATAAAATATGAATCGTCAGTACGAGTAACAAGTGATATGGTATCAGTTAGAGAAAAACAATATGACTCATAAAAGCTATCTTGAAACTCTAGTAAACTATCAAAGGTTGAATCATTGAAAATTACAACTTTAAACTTATCCAAATCACTCGAGTCGAGATTTTTTTGGCACTTCAAATTCACCACCATCCATAAAATTACTAGGAGGTAAATCACTTGGAGACCGAAAAAACCACAACTTATTCAGATTCCCCCACGAATTCTTGATCTGTCTTAGAAGATTCTGTCGACTCTGTAGCACAACTCGAGGTATCTACCATGGTTTCTGATGATAAGTCAACTTGAGATACGCTTTTGCTCCTGAGGACACAAGTTGGTCCAGTTATCTGCTAGATTCTTAAGGCTGCTCCTTGTCTCTTGTTGAAACTGTAAAGTGCTAAGTGCAATCGACTTAACAATTTCTTCAAGAGATGTCATCGAACTTGATGGATGTTGTTGTTGGGTAGCAAATGGTGTAGAAGGCGATCACCCCACCACTCAGAGTTGTAGCTATCATAAAATCAAACAAAGCTACCTCGTTGCGGCTCTTGAAAATTTCCAACTTGAGAATGCCCTTGAGTATCATATAGAAATGTTGGGCAATAATAACTCGGGTGTTGGGAGTCGCCACAAATTCTACAATACTCAGATTGGCACGTGCTTTCTCTGTGATAACCACTTTGCTCGAACAGCTGAGAACAAAACTCCACAAAATGTAAGCCTCTTGCACAAAAGAATATTGCACCAAAACAAGTCTAATTAAAAGTCAATCCCCGGCAACGGCGCCAAAAATTGATTGGTGTCGAATCCAACAATAATGAAATCCTGCTTCTAAAATAACTGTAGTAGTGGTGAGCAAGGTCTTATCCACACGGATTGGCTAGACAGAGTATTGATGCAATTATTCATGAAAGAAATAAAAATAAAAATGATGGGGGTTTGATGATTTTATCTAACTTAGAAAATAAAATAAAATGAAATCTAACCAGAGACGAAAAGAAAACGAGTGATTCAAAATAGAGAAAATGTCCAACCAAAGGAAAAGATTATAGAAATGGCTCAACGATTCGATCACGGATGCAAAGATAATTCTCCTACTCTCGATTAAACTGGTAATGGTTATTGGTACGACCTAACAACCTATCCTTCCTTACTTGTTCCATAATCAGGATACGATCTCTAATTATTTCTCAAATCAACAGACAAACCTAGATACGATCATATGATTTAATCTATCAACAACAGTAAGATCTAGAAAGACCACCAATTCTAGCCTACAAATGCACATGTAGGATAATTTAGACTAGATCATATATCTCCCTAAGCATATAATTGAAAACCCTTAGTAGTCAACTATGCTATTTGCCACAAATATTAGAACAATCAAACAATTACGGATTTAACGTTCTAAATAAAGATATGCGTTTCAATAATCGAACAAATGACAAATTTGCATCTATCAATCAAAACACAATTGATAATAATCATAAGAAATATACGAATAAAAGAGAATAGGGAATATAAAATTCAATTAGATCTCACAAATCATGAAGAAGAAAATCTAGAATAATCCTTTGGCTGGAAAAATAAATTAATTCTACATAAACATAGAAGAAGTCTTCCAATTATTCATGAAAAATAAAAGAAAAGAAAAGAAAAGAAGAGAGGATGGCGTGCGTCTTCAAGCAGATCTCCCTGATCAGATAAAAATAAGAACGTCGTACTGAATTGAGAAGAGGAAGAAAGAGGTGAGAGAAAAATAATACCTAGTAGTCTGATTTAATTATCAGTCTAATCCTAATCCTAAAAGAAATACATAGAAAATAGTCTTCTCTCTCCAAAAATATCCTAATAAATTAAAATAGTATATAAATAAATAAAAAAACTCCATATATTATATTATTTCTCTTTCCAACTCAAGACTCCTTCCTTCTTCCAACTATAGCAGGAAATTAGCGTGCCCACGCCTTAAAACAAATTCGTCTCTTCTGCCCTCCAATCATCATAAAATTCCAAATTCCGAGATATCCTACAAAAAATATATAAAACAATTAAAATCAATAATCAAGCTCAAACAAACACCGAAAAAGTATGGAAAACGTGACAATTAACATGCCAAGAATACGAATTATCAAGAAGATGGCTAGAACTCGTCAAGGACTACGACTACACAATTAACTACCATCCGTAGAAAGCTAACGTAATCGCCGACACTTTTAGTCGGAAGAGTCACGTTGAGTTGGCCTACATGTTTACCAAACAGGAGAAGCATGTTAGAAAGTTTGCTCGGTTAGGAAAAAAAATAAAAATTGGTCTTATAATTTGGCCACTGTCCAAAAAACCACCCCGATATTGACCACTTTCAATTTAGGTCCAATGATTTGTTGATTTCATCAGTTTTGGTCCTTTTTTATCCGCACCTTGGATTAAAAAATGACATGGCATGAAAAAAGGACCAAAATTGATGAAATCGACAAATTATAGGACCAAAATTGACATGCCACGTAGATCAAAACCATGCCATGTAACATTAAAAAACTGACACGTCATGCCATGTCACTTTTTAATCCAGGGTGCGTATAAAAAGGACCAAAATTGATGAAATCGACAAATTATAGGACCTAAATTGAAAATAGTCAATATCGGGGTGGTTTTTTGGACAGTGGCCAAGTTATAGGACCAATTTTGAAATTTTGCGCTCGGTTAGAGGTAGAGATAGTAGAGCCATCTTCCAGAGCCAGTGATATGTTAACATTATTGGTTGTGGGGACCGACTATGCGAGAGAAGATTGAAGCCGAGCAGTCGAAGAATAGTTATGTTTCGGATGTGAGAGTCATCTCGAACTGGCAAGATTGGGAGGATTTCGCAGAGGCATCTAATGGGACCTTCGTCTTCGAGTAGAGACTTCGTGTTCCGAACGTATTGGAGCTGCGAAAGGAGATTCTAGAGGTCGCATACAATGCCCCGTACGTCACCCATCCTGATAGTACGAAGATGTTCTAAGACCTTATGAGGTCTTGCTGATAGAGAGGATGGTAGAGGGATGTGGCTAGGTACGTGGATCGTGGGTGGTGTGTCGAGAGGTGAAGTTCGAGCATCAGAAGCATCGGGCTTAAGTCAACCACTCGAGAGCCTACGTGGAGGTAAGAGCGCATCACAATAGATCTTTCTGGCGGGCTTACCGAGATTGAGATTAGGTAACGATGCCATCTGGCTAATGGTGGATCGTTTAGGCGAGTGTGCACATTTTCAGTCTGTGCATGCGGCTGTGTAACAGGAGAAGTATGGCCGGATGTACATCAAGGAGGTTGTCCAATTCCCTGGGGTAGCCGTGTTGTTCGTACCAGACCGAGATGCACGGTTTACCTCACAGTTTGGTGCAGCTCGTAGCGAGCTATGGGAGCAAGATTGAGTTTTAGTACAACCTATTTCCCAGACGGAGGAGCAGTTGGAGCATACAATTGAGACAATAGAAGACCTGTTGAGGTCCTGTGTTCATAATCGAGGTGTGTTGTGGGGAGAATCCTTAGCATTAGTAGGGTTCGCCCACAATGATAGTTATCAGGTTTCAAGTAGCATGGCTCCGTGCGAAGCTTTGTACGGACGGAGGTGTCGAACACATTCACATTTAGAAGAGGTCAGCAATAGGAAAGTACTTGGGCCAGAGATTAGTCAAAAGACCATAGAGCAGGTCGACGAGATCCGAGCGAGGATCGAAGCAGCCCAAGACTAACAGTAGTCCTCTGCCGACAAGAGAAGTAGAGATCTTCAGTTCGAGATTGGCGACAAGGACTTCCTGAACGTCTCACTGATTAGAGGGGAAGTTCACTTCGAGAAGAGAAGTAGTGCAGCCTCGTTTTGTTGGTCTCTACGAGATACTCGACCGAGTTGGCGACCTAGCCATCGGTTGGCTTTACCACTTTAGTTGTTAGGTGTGCATGACGTGTTCCATGTCTCTATGATATACTTGCACGACCCCGAGCACGTGGTAGACTTTGGCGAGCTTTGGGTCGGGTAGAGCCTGAGTACGAGGAGTTACCGGTAGCCGTTGTGGACTAGAGGGTCCACCAGTTGAGGAGCCGGGTAGTGTCGCTCGTCAAGGTTTAGCGGAGACGCCATGGCGAGGCCGAGGCAACTTGGGATAGCGAGTACTAGATTCAGATGTAGTATCCGAATTTTTAGCTTTGAGTTGCCCTTTGTAGCTAGTACTTTGTACTTCGCTTTAGTTTTGTGTCAATAATTTCTGAGAACCAAAATATTTTAAGGAGGGTAGAATGTAGCGCTCCAGTCGAATTATAGAAAACATCTCAATTATATATGTATTTATTTATGCAGTTAGTTGCATAGTATTTAAAGATTTCTAGCTCGACAAGTTCTTCAGATCCATTAGACGTTAGTGTCTAGTTAATCTGTTAAGAGAAATATTTTATTTTGACATTAGTATCTATTTACAATATTCGAATTATCGAATATTCGTTAGCTATTCAATTTTATTCGATTTTATTTCTTTTTGGTAGCCGTCAAAGCCGTTTTAAAACCGTATTCGGCTTCATCAATTTTATTTAGAGATTATTCAAACTTATTTCGATTTTTTCGGAGTTCGTTGCTGTTTGTTTTGTGCTCGGTCCAAGTCCTTTTCTAGCCTCTTTGCATTTTATATGTTCAGCCCAAAATTGAGGTTTTCTCGGCCCAAAGCCAAGTAAGTCTCAGCTTAAATTGTGTAAGGTTTTGGCCCAATATTCTTTCTCCCTCGTATCGGTCAATAGGAGGGTTAAAAACCCCTTTCTTCTTCAATCAGATTTTGCCCAAATTTTAGAAAACCTCTTAAAAGTCGATCAGTTAGTATCATTCATCGCCCAATTAATTCAGCTCGATCGCGCACATCCACCAGAGAGGAGTTTCGCCGCCTAAAGTCGAAAGCCGCTACAGTCCGCACACCCGAAATTCTGTTCACGTTAAGAAGTTCCCAGCCATGGCCGACCTCTATCCGCAGCTGTAGCCGGAGGTCCTCCATAGCAGCCATCGCACGAACAGGCCATCAGCCCTGCTACCCCTCTCATCGCAAGCCTCTGGCCGTGATTTTTCCCAGCGAGCGGCCGCCATCGATTTTCCAGGTCTATCGAATGGCGAGTAGCATGTCCTGAGTTCCATCTGAGACTTCCCATATGTTCTGAGCCCATCGACCCTCGAGCAGCCGCGGCCGGCCGAGGGAGAGACAAGCAGCAACAAATTAGTCGGGGCAGCTTTGTCTGCAAGCAGCACCTCGCCGTGCCGATCCTCGTTCACCAACAGAAGCTTCGATCATACAAGAGGAATCCGACCGGCATCGATACGAGAGTTTCAGGCCACGAGTGCCGAAGCCGAGTTCATTAGTGGATGAAATCCGAACAGTAGCCCTTGCCGGCGTTTTTCCCTTCAGTGCCGCTTGTCGCGTGTAGCCGGTTTCATTGTCGCAGACCGTAAGCAGGAGCGTCCCTATCGTTCGGTAGCGGGCAGCCGAAGAAGCTTCAGCCCGTCCACGAGCACACTCATTGCCGAGTCGAGGTTGTCGAGAGCTCTATTCGCAACTAGCCGAGCCGTCTGTTCGTCGAGCCATGCTCGAACCTCCCTCGACCTTTATTTGTAGATTCCCGAAGGAGGTATAAGGCTATATATTCCCTTTAGTATTTTTAAAGAATTTTGTTGAAGGATTTAAGAATGTATTAGGTTCATTGATTGAGATATACTGAATTTGAGTTAAATTCATATATATAGGGTCGCGCTCCAGTGAGAATGGTACTAAGTTGAAAGAAATAAGAATGAATCGTAGTTATTAAATTAGATGATCTAATGACTAAAAAAAAAATCAAAATTATACCTTCATTGAGGATATTGTAGTAATTTTACACATTCCACATCCAAAGATGTGGGTCCCTCTAATATATCTGCCAACTATTTCACCCATCCACCACATTAAATACACGAGTCAACTATTCCTACCCACCCACCAGGCACCCCACCCCATCTCACCCTACACTCTTTCTCTCACACACACACACTAAATCGAGAAACATGCACACACACACATAGCACTTTCGACCGCCGGCAGCCACTCCGCCCGTCGCCGGTCGCCGGTTGTCCGCCGCCCTATGCCAGCCACCAGTTGCCCGCCGTTCCACCTCAACCACCGCCATCCTCGCAACCAAGCTTAATGGTTGCCGCCTCCGGTCGTGACCAAAGCAACAAAATCGTCGGTCGTGAGTCAAGCCGCCCCCCGCCGCTGCCATCCTCCTCACATGCGCCCGCCACTTCTCCAGCACCTGCACAGTTCCGGAAGCAACGACTATTGCCGGAATTTCAGCCTCGATTCCCCGCGATTCTAGCCGTGAATCTCCAGCCGAGACATTGTCGGAGTTCATCAGACACGTCTTGGATGGGTGAGGAGGTCGCGAGCGTCGAAACGATCTACTCTTCGGAATCGACAGCCGCAGGCGAGGATGGAGAAGGAGATGTTGCCCATGTTTATGGCTGAAACAAGATTTGCCGGTCATCGGTCGATTAGCGGTGGCGTGTGGGAGGACCAGAACCTCGCGGGAACGGTGGATCGCCGGAGGTGAATCGCCGACTTACCGGGAAGAGGAAGGCGAGAACTTGAAATGTACAGGAAATTGGATTTGATTGAACTATGGACATGCTTTGGAAATTTGACAAATTTTACGGATTTAATTGGAATTTTATAAGTTTTATTATATTACAATTTAGTACATGGGTTAAAATTATAATTTATCAAAATTTTTAATAATTGCACATTAATGATAAGTGCAATGGTTTGAAATTGCATAATACTTCAGAATGCACAACAATGTTGTATCAAATGCACATTAATGCATAAGATAATGAACATTATCGCAGCTGTGTGCATTTTTCACATATATTCAGATTTTAGTTTGTTCTGTCTAATTTCAGCTTTAATTTTTTTTTAAAAAAAAAACCTAGCATAATCAACCGAAATATATTTATATTATGATATCATATATATATTATTTATTTCAACAAAAATTAAAATAAAATACTAAATAAAAATACATAAATACTAACTATATTTTTAATATATAAATAAATTAATAAGTGCAATATAATGTTAATTAGAAATATACATTATTAAAATATTCTAAAAAATGAAATCCACGTAAAAAATACCCGCTCAATCGATCACACAATAAAACTAGACTAAATGCACCTTATTGTGTATGAAATCGCACATTGTTAAATTTGGTATTTCATATATTATGTATCTACAATAAAAACTAATGCAAATACTTTAAATAAAACTATTCAAACATTAAATAAATTTTATAATATAAAAGTAAATTATTTATAATAATTGATAATTTGGTTAACCGTCCGAATAAAGAATGTATTTTAGTTCAGTTTTAATTTGGTTGGGTAAAAATTAGGTGAGTACAGATACACTAATGACTGAAACGCTGCACATTAGTGTTAGACATATTGCACAGTAATGTTAGACATATTGCACAATAGGATATAAAACTGGAATGCACATAAAATAAAAGAAAAAATACCACAGTTAATAGAATGCAAAATAATTTTAGACGAAATACAAATGGAAAAATTTCAAAATTGGTCCTATAATTTGGCCACTGTCCAAAAAACCACCCCGATATTGACCACTTTCAATTTAGGTCCTATAATTTGTCGATTTCATCAATTTTGGTCCTTTTTTAGCCGCACCCTGGATTAAAAAGTGACGTGGCATGAAAAAAGGACCAAAATTGATGAAATCGTCAAATTATAGGACCAAAATTGACGTGCCATGTAGATCATAATCACGCCATGTAACATTGAAAAAGTGACACGTCATGCCACGTCACTTTGTAATAATGGGGCGGATAAAAAATGACCAAAATTGATGAAATAGACAAATTATAGGACCTAAATTGAAAGTGGTCAATATCGGGGTGGTTTTTTGGACAGTGGCCAAGTTATAGGACCAATTTTGAAATTTTGCCAAATACAAATTATTGTATGTGAGAATGTACATTATTAGTTTGATATTTTATATATTATGTATTTCAACCAAACAACAATATAAAATATTAAATATAATTATTAAAAATATTAAATAAACTTTTTATAATATAAATAACAAATCGTTTCTATTATTAAGGAACATGCGATTAATTGATCAAATAGATCGATTGTTCCAATTCAATTTTAGTGTGATTTGGAAGAAATCATAATTCGTGCACAATATATTGTGATAAAAATACTATCGGTTTGATTTAAGTCTGCTATAATGCAATAAAGACTAAATTTGTGCACAATAGTGATAGATAAAATGCACGGTAATGTGGAAATTTTTCAGTCCAAGACTTTATATGTCGATTCGATTATATATGTTTTAAAATTTTCGTTATTACGGTTCAATTTACATTTATAAATTATTTATCCATATTTTATGTGTATTGAAATTTAAACAAATTATTATAAAAAAAATAAAACAATATCAATTTATATTACTAAAGATTACATAAATTGCAACTTAGTCCCTATCATTAACCAAATTTTAATAAAAGAACCCCAAAATCAATTTCAATGCAATCTCAATTGCATCTTGAAATCTTCTCTCAAGCCCAAAAAAAAAAAAAAAAAAAAATTCCGGCGTCACCTTCCCTCACCATCCAGATCGCTATCTCCGAATCAATTGTGCACTTGCCGGAGGTTCTCGATTCGCCGCCGGATTGTGTTGGCCGGAACCTGAATATCTGAACTCAGTCGGCGACACGCAGAGGGGAGATGGACGGCGATGTGTCTGGGCGCCGGCGGGTCAGTGTCGCATCTGTTGCGGGGCTGGTCGTGGTTGGTGCCATGTTGGAGCTGATGGTGTTTGTTGTCGGCGGCGGGGCTCATGGTGGTTGGTGGCGAGACCAGTGGTGGTCGGAGCGGATCTGGTTGTGGTTGATGGCGAGGCTTGTGATGGTTGGTGGCGGTGGCGGGAGTAGTGGTGGTTGGCGGCTGATCTGGTAATCGTTAGTGGTGTGGAGGGGAGGGGAATGACCGGACTGCGGATGGTTGACGGCGTTTGACAGGATGTTAGTCGAGGCGGCGACGACGATGGTTACGGCGGAGTGTTGGTGGGAGCAGCGAGCGTCGATGGTTGCTTCTGGTGGTCCGTCGAGGGTCGTTGATGTCAATGGCCGGGGCGGCGGCGAGCGTAGAGGAAACGGACGGCGGCAAGCAGGGATGAAATATGCGGCAGCGGGAGTGGAGGAAACTGGCGGTTGCTGGTGGCGGTGGCGGGTGGCAGTAGGCGGAGTGTCACCGGTGGAAAAAACGTGTGTGTGTGTGTTTGCAGTAGAATGTGTGTGTATGTGCGTCGGATTAGTGTGTGTGTGTGTGTGTGTATGTGTGTGTGAGTAGGTGAGATATAATAAATTAGGGTAATTGGAGTGGGGCCTATTATTAATTGAGATTTATTAAATAATGACTAAAATACCCTTAATAAATGGTCAAATAGATATATTTGACCACACAATGATCAAATAATTACTATATTACCATTAATGATTGACCATAGTTTGACTTCATCATAACCATTAATATGGTTGATCATATGGTCCAAATTTATTCTTATTTCTTTCACTATCTACCATTCTCATTGGATCCTAATTCTCTCTCTCTCTCTCTCTCTCTATATATATATATATATATATATATATATATATATATATATATATATATATATATATATATATATATATATATATATATATATATATATATATATATATATATATATATATATATATATATATATATATATATATATATATATATATATATATATATATATATATATATATATATATATATATATATATATATATATATATATATATATATATATATATATATATATATATATATATATATATATATATATATATATATATATATAGGAGATGGACCCAATGAGTCCACCTCTTAAAATGTGGACGTGAGACTCAATCTTAGCTACTCATTTTGTCTAGATCAAGGATTTATGTTAATCAATTATAATATACATTAATTAAATAATAAAAATAATTATTAGTGGACTCCGGTGTTGACCGTTTGACTTCCGGCGTTGACCGTTGCCTTCCAACGTTGACTCCGACAGTGACCCGTTGACAGCCCTTAAAATGCGGACAGCTCTTAGCAACTACAGACAACTAACCTAGCAACTACAGAGAACTAACCAAACAACTACAGAGAACTAACCTAGCTACTGCTAACCTAGCAACTACAGAGAACTAACCTAGCAACTACTAACTTAGCAACTACAGAGAACTAACATAGCAACTACAGGAACTAACCTATCAACTACAGAGAACTAATCTAACAACTACAGAGAACTAACCTAGCAACTACTAACCTAGCAAATACAGAGAACTAACCTATAAACTACAGACAACTAACCTAGCAACTACAGAGAACTAACCTAGCAACTATAGAGAACTAACCTAGCAGCTACTAACCTAGAAACTACAGAGAAGTAACCTAGTAACTACAGACAACTAACCTAGCAACTATAGAGAACTAACCTAGCAGGTACATAGAACTGAACTAGCAACTACAGAGAACTAACCTAGCAACTAAAGAGAACTAACCTAGCAACTACAGAAAACTAACCTAGCAGCTACCAACCTAGCAACTACAGAGAACTAACCTAACAACTACAGAGAACTAACCTAGCAACTAGAGAAAACTAACCTAGCAACTAGAGAGAACTAACCTAGCAACTACGGAGAACTAACCTAGCAACTACATACATACGAGAGAGCTCCCATGCCCTTTCTTTCTCTAGGAAAATCCTCTCCCTTCTCTCTAGAATTCCTTTACTCAAATTCAACCTGTTTTGCCAAAAAACCTTTTTCGGTCCAGTCTTTCAGATTTTCGGCAAGCCGGCGCCGGCGCCAGCCGGCTCCCGATCATCCCCCTCTCTCGCAAAATCCAAAGAACTACCAAAAAAAATTCTTTTTCAGTTTTTAACCTATTTTTCAACCTTTATTTAAATTTTTCAGTCCTCTAATATCGATTTTTCGGCCACTCATGGGCCCTCCGGCCAGCAGACAAGCTTCAACCCCAATTCAAGCCTCGGAGTTGGAACTTTTCATCTCACAACTGGAAATCCGAGAGGCTCTCTCGGCCTTTCTCGTAGAAACCAAAACAAAAATCATTGAAGGAGAAAGCCAAAACTTGGAAGAAGGGGAAATATTTGAAGGCTTAGAGAAAAATCGGGCTGAGGCCTCTTTGCCGGATTCCAAGGCAAAAACGATGACCACCTTGTTGCAGCCGGATTCCGATCACCAGCCGCAGCCAGAAACCATCATGCTACAACCGGATTCCGGTCACCACCCAAGCCTCAACTCAAAGCAAAAAGGCCGAGAAAAAACGGGAAAAATTTAAAATAGAAGAAGTCCACCGGCTCCCTCTCAGTGACGTTCTTGGTAGGAAAAGAAAGTGACGTTTCACCGACAGTCACGTCACAGGGGTTCTCGTCCTTCCCAACCGGAGTTGAAACGGGCCGGGCAGAGGCCTCTTCTGGCCCGAGATCTGAAAATCGAAGCTCAACAAGCAGGCATACGGAACAACCGAGTGTTTCTGGATCGTATGCTCTATCGACGGGTGTTGTCTCGCCGGAGATGATGACCACAACCGCCACTCCTTCAGTGTTGACTGGTCAGCATCAATTCCCCTCAGCTCAACATTTATACTCTGAACAAATGATAGGGTTTGGAGACCCGAGCAGAATCGTGGCCAATTTTCAGCCAAATGGACATCTTTTGGACCATTATAGCATTTTGGGCCAAAATATCACCTCTTTGCCTAGGCCCAACTCACTTGCTCAGCCCGTCTCTCTCGCTGGACCCATCTCAGTCCCTCTTACCTCTTACCCAGGCCCGATACCTACGGTCCATACTCCAACAAACCAGGCCCAACCCTTGAGCCCATCCGATTCCATAATCCCTCAACCCAACAAACAGCCCACCCGACTTAGCCCTTTCTTGGGCCTCCCCTTTATGGGCCCGATCGACCCACCACCTCACAATCCTCCCAGCCCATCAAGCCCATCTCCCAACCAGCCTCCTCCCAGCCCAATGCCCAGCCCGTCACCATACTTCCAAATCCTCAACCCGTCACCAGCCAACAGCCCCAGCCCCGCCCCCGACCCCGTTCCTGCTGCCACAAACAACCAACCGGCGGGCGCCATCCACCTGCCATACGCCGGCGCCGGTGCCGTCACGACCATAAAAAAATCACAGCCGGCCGACAATCCATCCAGGGCTGCCCCAGAATCGACTTTAACGACCGGAATTCTCGGACCCCAGCCAAACTCTTCTTCCACGACCGACTACCTTGCCGGAGTAGCCGCTTTTGCTGCCGGAGATTCTAAACCGGCCGTCTTGTATGTGCGAGAAGATGGTGTGGTTGTTACGGGCCCAAACTCGGAATCTGCAGCCAATCATACCGGAAATTCCCCGAACGGGACACCACCGACAGGTGCCCCCACGGCCAACCCCGCTGCAGCCGGGTCCCTTCCAAGCACCTCTACTAGCCCGCTTTCCTTCCGGGAGGCTACTACGGGAAGAAGAGATGGCAGCACGGGTACCCCGCACCCGACGCCTAAGGAGTTCACCTTTGACGGGGGATATGAGCATGCTTGCGGGACCATCATCCGCACGGAGGGAAACAAGGTGAAGGTTCGATTCACTCAAGCCGAAGCTGACACCCTTGCCGGTAAGTTAGCTAACACCTTGGTTTTTTGGTTCTCCTATGCTCTCCCCGCCCCTCGAGATATTTCTGCTGGATTAGGTAAATTGGGTTTTAAGGGTAGATTTTCTTATAAGTGGTAGAACTTCAACCATCTCCTAGTCTCATTCCTTCTCCTGGAGGATTATAATGAGGCTTGGCTTAAGACCTCGATTCCGGTGTGTGGATGCCCAGCTAGGGTGTTCAAGTATACTTCTGGGTTCAACCCGAAGACGGAGCCACCCGTTATCCCCGTGTGGTGCCGTCTTCCACCCCACCTTTACGACCGTAACTCTATCACTACGCTTGCCAAGTCCGTTGGCATGCCAGTTCCGATTGATGCCCCGACGGCCCTTCAGTCGAGGGCTAATGTGGCGTGATTTTGGGTAGAGATCGACCTCAGAGTCGAGCCAGTCCACGAGATTGAGATTGAGCAGGGCTCGAAGACCTTTGCTCAGCGGGTGATCTATGAGAAGATCCCCGCGTTTTGCACTTCGTGCAGTCATGTGGGCCATATAGCGGCTGATTGCTACATTAGTGGCAATAAGCCACGGCCCACCCTTCCACAGCGCCACCGGTGTGGCTCAGCCAGGGCCCTCCACAGTTCGGAGGGACCCGAAGGGAAAGGGAAAAAGCCCTTTCTGCGCGCCCGAGACCCAAAAGGGGTCTAAGGATAAGGGCAAGGTTGTGGTCAACGCCACTACCCAAACTGGGAAGGATGTCCAGCCTAACCAGTCTAAGTAGTTGGCCATCGTAGGGCCCAAGCCCAAGTCCACAGGCTTTCTTCCCAGACAGACCTTCCAGACGGCCTTTAAGTCCAACCATTTGTACTTTGCTGCCCTCTCCTCCGAGGCGGAGGATAAGGCGGAGCCTTCCACTAGTGGCCCACCTAGGATTGCAGATTCTGCGCTTCCAGATGACGACGACCTCCTTGGAGATGATACGGAGCAGCCGGACACCTCGACCAGTGGCAAGTCCATCCACTTATCTAATGACAGCACGCACGACATTGCTCCTTTGACTGAGCATGCATCTAGCCATGACCGCTCCCTAGATTTGAGGCTTGCTTCTGTCACCGCTCCCCCGAAAGGGGTTGAGTCGGCTCACCTTCCCTCTGCTGAGATGGGAGCTCGACTGGGCATACAACCAGTCCCCACCCACCTTCTGTCAGTGAGCACTTGAGTGCTCCGCATGCTGGATCCTCTCTTCCCCCCCTCCCTCAGCAGGCATGCGGTCTTAACCGCGCCCAGCATGACGTCTCGGGCGAGAGTTTTGCCTCTAATGCTTTCGTTCACTTTGAGAGGCAGGAGACTGCTCAGCCAGACGACTCGTATGCCACGAGCACTTACCGAGGCCGGCAGTCCACGAGGACCAGGTCTACACCGCGCGCGACACAACGGACTGTCTTCCCTGCTTTTCGATCCTTTCGCCACCTTCCTTCTTCAGGTGGCTCGAATCAGCCTCGCCACAGGCGGACTACGTCTGGTGGCTCTTGCGGCCGTTGATATGTCTATCACATGCATAACTTGAAATGGTCGTGGCCCGGCGAATAGGGCCACTCTCGCTCACATTCATTCTCTCATTCATGATCATAGACTTGATTTTGTTGGCTTTATTTAGCCGATGATTCGCACCCCTTCGGTTGATTACTACTCACGCCGCCTTGGCTTCCACTCTGGCGTGGGTAACATTTCACATAAGATCTGGTTCTTCCACTCGCGTGACTACACTTGTCGGGTCCTCTGTGACACCGATCAGGTGCTTCACGTCGAGCTTTCCGCTGCCCACCTTCCCGAGCCCATCTTCCACACCTTGGTCTATGCCAAGTGTGCAAGGGTCAGGCGATATGATCTTTGGGACACCCTGTATGAGATTGCTGAGAGTATGGAGGGATTTCCATGGATGGTTAGTGGCGATTTCAACATCTTTCTGCATCCCGATGAGCGTGCGGGTGGCCGTTCGGACCGATCAGGAGAGATGTGGGATTTTGCTCAGGCGGTGGCGGACTGTGAGTTAATTGACGCTGGATATGATGGTGAGCCCTTCACGTGGATGATGTACGGACTCAAGGAGAGGCTCGACCGTGCCTTGGTTTCCGAGGCGTGGGCGAGGATGTTTGCGGTTACGACCGTCACACACCTTACTCGAGTTGGATCTGACCATTCACCCCTTCTCATCCGGTGTCGATTTTCGAACACCCCCCGCCGCTCTTCTTTTAGGTTCCAGAATATGTGGGTTCGCCACCACTCCTTCCAAGACACTGTCAGGGATTCCTGGCTTCAGCCGACTGGGCTCTTCGGGATGTGCAATCTCAAGGCGAAGCTCGGCAGACTGCGGCATAGGTTGAGACAGTGGAACTGGCATGTTTTTGGAAACCTTCATCAGCGCCTTTCTGCGGCTCAGAGTGTGCACGCGGCGGCTGAGCGGGCCTATGACTTGGACACCACTCCGGAGAATAGGACTGCGATGCACCGCTGCCACGCCTAGTACCAGCTCCGACTCTTTATGGAGGATGACTTCTAGAAGCAGAAGGCGGCCGTTCGCTGGGTGGCCGAGGGCGAGCGGAACATTAGGTTCTTCCAGGGCGTTAGGCAAAAGTCTGCAATGTCGTATATCCATTGTATCGAGGATGATGGGTCATCCCTGATTCAGGAGTTTCAAATTCGGGAGTCGGTTGTTGCTCACTTCCAGACCCTGTTTATCTCTGATAGAGGGTCCCTCGTTGCCCCAACCGCATCTTTCTTCCCCACCATCCCTCATTCGGTCAATCTTGTTGGCCTCTGTGAGCTCCCGAGTAAAGAGAAGGTTAAGGATGTTATTTTCAAGATTGACCCCAACAGCATTTCTGACCCGGATGGTTTCTCTTCTCTCTTCTACCACGTCTCCTGGGAGTTAGTAGATCCTGACGTCGAGGAGCCAATGTTGGATTTTTTCTCCGGTCACCGGATGCCGAATTCCTTCACGTCTACCTCTGTCGTCTTGATCCCCAAAAGACCCAATCCGAGCTCTTGGTCCGACTACAGGCCCATCAGCCTATGTAACGTGACCAACAAGCTCATTTCGAAGATTCTTAATGGCCGTCTTTCCCCTCTTCTTCCCTCCCTCATCTCCCCGAACCAGAGTGGCTTCGTCAAGGATCGGGTAATTAGTGATAACATCCTTTTGGCCCAGGAGATGATCCACGACATCTCCCGTGAGGATTGGAAGCGAGCACCAAACATTGCGCTGAAGCTAGACATGGCTAAGGCGTATGATAGGGTGGAGTGGCAGTTTCTGAGGGAGGCGCTGGCTAGGATGTGATTTCCTGAGCGTTGGATCAGTTTTGTGGAGGCGTGTGTGGAGCATTGCACGTTCTCGGTCCTGGTTATTGGCAGCCCCACCGACTTCTTTCCCTCCTCTAGAGGCCTTAGATAGGGCGACGCCCTTTCCCCTTCCCTATTCGTTCTTGCGGCGGACTACCTCTCTCGCTGCCTTGACGGCTTCATCCGCGACTCTCCATCGATGACCTACAGCACCCGTGGCTATGGTCCTCTTATCTCGCACCATTCTTATGCGGATGACATCATCATCTTCACCCGGGCGGATGATGATGGATTGGTCGAGTTTGTGCACCTTCTGGAGCACTATGGCTCGGTTACCGGCCAACTGATAAGTGTGCAGAAGAGCACCTTCACCCTCTCCTCTTCCAGCGCGGACAGGTGGGCTCATCGGGTCCACGGGATTACTGGCTTTGCACGCGGCGACCTTCCCATTACCTACCTTGGCGTCCCTTTATATAAGGGCAATCTCACGAGAGCGCTCTTTGAGGACGTCAGGCAAGAGGATGATCGATAGGATTTATGGTTGGTCGCATAGACATCGCTCTTTCGGTGGTCGGCTTGCGCTGATCAAGAGCACCCTTAGCTCCCTTTTGCTTCATTTGCTTATGGTCCTCGACCCCCCTAGGTCTACTCTTGATGAGATTGATCAGATTATGGCTCGTTATTTCTAGGGTTACGAGGACGGTTCCGGGAGGGGGAGACGTACCCACTGGGTAAGTTGAGACTCTATTTGCCGCCCTTTCTCTAAGGATGGCCTTGGCATCCGCCGCCTTAGGGATATTGTTACCGCTTTCTCCTACAAGCTTTGGTGGCGCTTCAGGGAGGGAAAGTCGCTTTGGGCTCAGTACCTTCGCGGAAAGTACTGTCCTAGACGTGCCAACAACCCTTGTTGGGTTACGGTTGTTGATCATGATAGCAGACATTGGCGGCGCCTCACTAGGGTTGGTAGGCGCGCCAAGGATCACATCTTCTGGGTTTTGGGCAATGGCGAGGTTAGTTTCTAGGATGAGTGGTGGTTTGGTGATAGGAAGTTGTCTAGGAATAGGCAGGTGATGCATTCCCCCTACCTGCTTGTGAGTGACCTTTGGACGGACGGGTCGTGGGATAGGGGGAAGCTGGATAGGGAGTTGGGCTCGGGTGCGGGTTTTAGCGAGCATTTATTAGATGAGATCCAGCAGATTCCCATCTTGGAGGACGGTTCAGATGGCATGAGGTGGAAACTTACATCATCGGGTGTGTTTTCTACTACCTCAGCTTGGGAGCAGATTAGGCTGAGTGATCAGCCTAATCTTCTCTTCGGGACCATCTGGAGCGACCTTTTAACCCCTACCATTCCGGATACCCATGGATACTGTGTTACACGCGAGGGGGGATCTCCTTCCCCTTTCGGTGTGTGTGTTGTTCTGAGACTAGACACTATGAGACCGAGACCTTTACCCACATTTTTCTAGAGAGTGAGATTGCGAGGAGAGTGTGGGAGCACTTTGCTTCTTGGACCCATATATCCCTTCTCACCACAAACAGTTTCTTCGAGCTCCTGAGTTTTTTCTCACAGAGCACACACTTTAGACACGTGAGCTTCCTCATTCCTTGTCTGATCCTTTGGTTCATCTGGACGGAGAGGAATAGTGCGAAGCATAGGAATATTACTTTTTTGCTTTCTCACATTGTTTAGCAGGTAGAGAGACATCTTTCACTCCTCATAGCATTGCGCAGGCTCACGGCCCGAGACTGGACAGGCTGCACACCGCCAAACCGCTACATGGTGGCTTCCTCACCGCCTGTTTGGCCCCCTCGGCCCAGAGCTGTTGTTTGGCTTCGACCCGACTCTCCTTGGGTCAAGCTGAAAACTAATGGCTCTTTTGATCGCCATACCGGAGCTGCCGGAGGAGGAGGCTTGATCTGGGACCACAGCGGTGCCCTCATCACCGCCTTCCACGCGCCCCTTCATGCCTCCTCGAGCTACGACGAAGAGATTCAGGCATTACAAATTGGCCTTCAGATTGTTGTCCACTTTTCTAGTCATATTTGGATCGAGCTGGATGCTGCAACTGTCGCCACCCTCCTGACTTCGGGTCACCAGGGCCCGTGGCAGATTCAGCACCCGGTTATGCGCATTAGAGCTCTACTTCGGTCTGTCCATCACAAGATCAAGCACATTTTCCGTGAGGGGAACAGACCTGCTGACTACCTTCCCAGCCTTGGCGCCACCATACCACACCCACACATATTTCAGACCGACATTGCTCCACCCCGCCTTCGCACGCTTGTACGGATGGACCAGCTTGGATATCCATCGTTCCGCTTTCAGTAGACTAGGTTTATTGCTTTCTTTAGATTAGGCGTTTATTCCCGGGTACCTGTTAACCCAAAGAGAGACTTTGTATTGCTATTTATTTCTGTTTTGCTTTTGAGACTCTGTAGACTGTAGACTGTTGTTATTTTGGGCCCTATTTTGGGGTCTTGATCTATGCACAGATTGGGATCCAACCCAATCCCCCGCCCTTCCGGGGCGTTGTTTGAAAAAACAAAAAGAAAAACCTAACAACTACATACAACTAACCTAACAACTACAGAGAACTAGCCTAGCAACTACATAGAACTAACCTAGTTGAAAGGTTAGTTGTCAACGGTCAACGCCGAAAGTTAACGGTCAATGCCGGAAGTCAACGGCCAAAGTTGGAAGTCAACGGCCAACGCCGGAGTCAACAGTCAATGTTCATAATAATATTTAAATAATTGAAAATAAGGAATTAAATAATAAAAATAAAGAATTATTATTTAAATCAAGATCTAAATCTTGTGGCTAAGAATGAGGCTCACGTCCACACTTTAAATAAGTGGATGCATTGGAACCAATCCCTATATATATATATATATATATGTGTGTGTGTGTGTGTGTGTGTGTGTTGATGTTGGACTCTTGACGTTGGTATGTTATGAGGCTCTGAATATTCATGTAATTTTAAAAGTATAAGATAGCCGGGAAATGCCTTATAGTCGTTTGATAAAACGAGATTAAAGAGACGAGATTTGTCTATGTTTTAACCTATGTTATTTTGTGATAAATACCTGAGAAATTTGGTATCCCAATGCCCTAGCATTATTTTTGCAGAGTTTTCACAGAAATATTCATCTGCGTTATTTTGTGATGTTGTGTTTTTTACTGCGTTTTGTTTTATAGATGCCTTTGATCTATATCTGGACTGACCTTTACTTGTTCTTGGTGTTACGAACATGTCTCCCGAAGATCAAAATTTTTATGCTGCCTGCTCCCACCAGGATATGGCAGATATGGAGTTTTTAGATGACGAGCCTGGACTTGAAAGTGCTCAAGCGAGCTGCCCAGTGCGAGCCCCTTCGAATGGAAAAATCAAATTCAATGAGGATTTGGTTCATCCGACACGGAACAGATTACTCGATTTATTTCCGTATCGCTCATGATATATATCATAACTCGGACATCCTTTAAGGAATTGATGATTTCGTCGGACCCAGATTGGGCAAGAAAATTGTTGTTTTTGTTAAACTCATTCTAGCCTAAAGTTATTTTTAGACGGTCTTGAGTGATTGTAGATATGCGAGGGAGTTGTCGATAACGGACGTTGCTATCCGGATGATAACAACTGTAGTCGCAGTCGGCCAGTGTCTGTGTAAGACTCGTAGGCGACTCGCGTACTACTGTGTGAGGTCCCCGCATGCTAGATGCGCTAAGAACCACAAGACCCTGCGCCAGTGACCTGATCCGCGCCCTAGATGTCTGTTTCCGAGCGCGGGACTTCAGACTGTCTGCAATTTCTCGAAGGCCAGTAGGCCGTGCCAAGCTATCCCCAATGGCTAAGTGTGTGCTTCCAGTGCCAGAATGCACTAAGCAGGCAGTAGCCAGTAGCAGTCCCCGTGCAGGCACAAGGCCAGGCCAAGGCAACAACATCGGTTAGACACCGGTGTCAGCCGTTGTCGAGCCATAGAGCGATAAGTCGCACCTGGACCTAGATGAGCCGCACTGAACCATTTAAAAATGAGTCGAGAAATGTTTTCAAATGTCCCGAGCTCTTTTTAGAAATTTTAAAAGTTATCGAGCCTAATTTTAGAGATTTTGAGAAGAGTCCGACTCGAGAGTTCCAACTTCTAAGAAAGAGAAAGAATTAAGTCGTGAACCTTAAGCTGAAAAATCCTTCAATATGGTAAATTAGTTTACTGGGATAAGAGTTAGAGTATTTATTCGAGTATGTTTCATTGATGTAGATCCCGAGGAGTCGAGCCCTCAAGTTTCCTACCGAAGCACTCACTCGTCTTTTAGCAGATTCGAGAAGTCAGGTGGGGAAGTCTATCTAGTACATCATTCTTATTAATCGCTAGAGTACTTTTGTTTGTATTTATGTGCATGAATTGTGTTTCCACACACTAGCATTGGTCGCATATTAGATGGCTGATCATATACTGTGATCGCCTATTAGACGACTGATCTTGTGCGGTGAGATATGTTGTAAGCTAGCTTAGCGCCCGAGAGGGCTGCGTGACATAAGATGAGATTAGATGAGATGAAATGTGCCTATTAGATGGCTGCGAGAAATTTAGAGGCACCTTAGTAGAATGTGAGACCATTATTTGTGTATCATATCTGCTTACAAAGTATCCGTTGCTTAATTTGAATGTCCGTACTTTATAGACTAAAGATGAGCACGTTGATTGTTATGCTCATCCCCTACAACCATCATTTTCCGGTTTAACAACTGGAGGGCGGCACTGGAGGGCGGCCTGTGGTGGTCACCTACTCATTTTATTGAATTTATTTATTTGAGTATATTTTCAGAACACTTTTGCAGACTTAGCATTTATATTCCATTTCTTTTTTGATCTTGTATTGGTACTTGTTATTTAAGATTATGCATTCATCTTCGAGATCTCTGCATGTCTTAAATACATTATGGGAGTTAGTTCCCTGTAGACCCCTAGTTAGCTTTGGGTCGAAATAAGAGAAAGAAGAGAGTAAGAAATTTTCAGAAAGAGTAAGAGTAAGAGTGAGAAAGAAAATAAAAGAGAGAAAAAGAAAGAGATTTTTGAGTAACTGCCGAGAAAAAGTATTTCAAATTTTTATAACTTAGAAAATATTACCATTTTCTATAAAATAGCTATTGGGTGTTACAACTATGACTACATAAAAATGACTTTGAGGTAATAAATGGATAAGAAGGAATTTGATGATGACTCAGAAGTGATTAGGATATAGATAAGATCAAACATCGGGCAGTTCGGGCAGGCTGACCGAGGGAAGTTCAGGCAGTCCGGGCAAGCATTTCCCCTATAAAAGAGGACTGAGGTATAAACCTAAGCCTCTCTTCCACATTCTACACACTTTACATACATTATAGATCTATATTACAGAGCTTTATCTTCTTACTTGTGCTGACTTAAGCATCAGAGGTTCTTCGCTGGGAACACCTCCCGGCATTGAGTTCTTGCAGGTCTCCTTCAGTGGATCAGAGCTCTTCTCCATCGGTTCTACCTAGATCAAGTAGTGACCCAACAATCCGTTTATAATTTTTAATAACTTATGCATAACATACTACAAAAATTATGTAAAATTATGTGCTATATAGTAGCTCATGTTGGTATCACGTCATCGTGACAATAGCAAAATTAATTTTCAATTTTTAAAATTATTGCGTTTATTTTTCATATATATCCATAAATTAAGAAATAATTCTTTGTCTTTAAATATATAATTTTTTATCGTATTATATGATCATTTTTTATGAAAATTTACTAAATAAATTATAAAATATTTTTTGTTTCATAAAAATAAATATATTTAAAAAAAAAACAAGAAGAAATTTATTTGGATCAATCAGGTAAATGAATTCGGTTCTTATTTGTGTTCCTCGGACTATTTTTGTTTGCTTCTAGTAATTTTTAGTTTCCCAGTCTTGTTTGTGCATTTTCAATTTTTTTCTTGTGCGCTTAGTGTTCTTTTGTAGGTCCGGAAAGAAGAATGAACTGATTTAATTTTGTCCCGTCTCGAGCTTTCATGTTTTTGGTCCAAGATGCGCGGTGGAATTGAATTTTGCCATTCAAAACGAGAAGAGATAAGGTGATAAGCTTGGGTCGAGATATAGAAGTTCGGAGGATTGGGTGTTGAGTCGAAGCACTTCGGACCGCTAGACAAACGTTACCACTCGCCATGTCAGGGAGTTCGTAGACCAGGAAAATTAGAGTTCGCGGGCTGGTGAATTCGCACAAAACCCCCGAGCAGAGGCAGAGATTCGCGGGCGAAAGGATTCTTACCCAACTGGCGAAAATGTTCGCGCAGACATGCCCGTTGATAGCCCAGCGCACTGCGGCCGTAAAAATGCTCGCGCAGCGTATCGCCCCATACGCCCCGCGCGCGCGGAAAACCTTGTCCAGCACGCCAGTGTATTTCCAGCACAAGCGAGAGACCTTGCCAATGTCTGCGAGTGCCTGTCCAGTTCGCGTCGGCAAGAAGCCTCACCTATCTCACGCTTGCCGCTCATTCCGCACGCCCATATGATCCGCTAGTGCCACGCAACCCACACGTCCAGCGACCTGCTTGTGATCTATCCCACGCCTTTCAAGCTAAAAATTCGCACCCTGTGAAAATGTTGGATTGCCCGTGAGTGCCTTTATTAAATGTGTATTTTCCTGGTGTGTGTTTTGAGTGTGAGTGTAAATACATTTAGTCTATTTGTATTTTGGGAATCAAGCCTTCACTCCTCTCATTTCTAATTTAGAAAATAGTTATTTTTCATTTTTTATCTCTATTTTTGTGTTAAGTCATTCTTGGGAGCTTCAAGACTCATGTTTTCTACTTTACCTGTTTTAATTAAAATTTTGAGCTTTTCGCGTTGATTTGGTCGGAGCATGCAAAGGTAGAGTGAGTACCTTGCTTAGAATTCATTACTTTGAATTTGGTCCATTCTTGCTTATGAAATTGTTCAAAGTGAATATGGCGTCTTGGTCGAAATTTTGTTGATAGACTCGGTTTTCGTTAAAGTTTTTAACATTTCTTTTGTTTTGCTTATCTAGTCTGATTCGTAGAGTAAAGTTTGAATCTTTCAAGGTAGAAATTGAGACTTTGTTGAAAGGTCAGTTATTTCGTAATTGGAAGTTCGACTTTAGAATCTAGTTATTAGATTTCGCTTGTTTTCTCTTTGTTTTGGTTTTACTCGAGTATTAAGGACTCCGTACTACAACTCAAAACTCGCATTTTTAGTTAAAGTTTGCATCTTTAGTTAATTGTTGTTTTTATTTTTTAGGTTAATTTAGTTTAAAATCAGACTCCCAAACGTGCTTAGAACATCATGGACTTTTATTTCCCATTTATGTGCTTTGACAACAAGAAAGTGGGGCTAGCTTAAAACAACCCTCCTTCTAGAGACAACCCGAGGTTGAAACTTGTCGGTTATAAATTAATTGTGAAAACTTTACTCAGCACTCAGGTTTAATTACTTTTAGGTGATATTTAAAATAGTACAAAAACAAGACACAACTAGGTTTGATCACGGGTGACCAAGTTATGGGTCAGTTTGGCCAAACTAAATCGATTACTGAAACAACATATAAATTTCAATATTAAAAATAATTTATTATGATAAATGTAATACGGTACGAGTCCCAAAAAAAAACACAAAGCCCTTCAACGGCAAATCAGCCGGCTCGAACCGAACAGTCAATATGAAAGATTAGTCTAAGTCCAGAGGACGGCTTCTGCAACTGCCCTACTGTTAAAACCCTTAATCCTAAGCTCGCTCGAGTCTTCGGTTCGTGAATTGTACACGAATTCATTTATTTACTATCCCCACACAAGGCCTATACTAAAAGTCGAGCTCGAACAAAGGCCAAACTCCAAATCAACCCGCCTCAACCGGAGGGACATCCGAACCCGCCCCACTCTAGCACCCCCCGAGCACGCCTAACACCATTAGCTGAGCTAAGGAACACCAGAACTCCTCCGACTAACACCACTAGCCGAAACAGGGGGCGGCTCGGGCCCTCAACTCCTGACACACCATTAGAGCTCCGCTCCGCCTCTCGACCCACAGACCAGCCAATATCACCGCATACCACCAGCACCAGAACGAGAAGAACCCCAAACTTCGCCAGAAAAAATGGGACCGCCCAAAGGGGCCCTTCGTTCGCAGCAATATATACAGAGACAGGAACATCTGCCAAAATTGGAGGGAGACTCACCTTTAATTGAGATTGACGGGCAAAAGACGCACCAATTGCAGGCCAATATACGACCATAGAGTCCGCAGCCTCCAATCGCAACAACACCGGCGAACAAGGGCTGGGCAGACCAACATGCTTCAGCACACCGCGGCGACACCAGAGGTCCGGGATTGCAGAGCAGGGGAGGCGGTCGAACGCGACAACCGGCCGGCGCCCACCGCCGCCGAGGAAGAAGACACGATACAGATGAGAAAGGCGCTAGGGTTCGACTTTTTTCGGACAAGATAGAAAGGGGATAAGCATTTCAAATTGAATAAGCCCTCAAAATGTTGATTGGAGTATATGTTATATTGCATAAAAAAAATTATATATATAAAGTGCAAACATAAGTGATCTGAATAAGCAATGATTATGGATTCTTAATATTTGTGAAGTGTGAAAAAATATGATCAAGCATGTATTACATATGCTATCATTAAAGAAATATTATCATATTCCAACGGAAAATCTTACATTAATATATTTCAATAGAAATTCTAACGGATACCTAATGATATAGCTTCCGCTGGAACTATTCCAACTGAAATTCAAACAAAAATATTCCACTTGAATGAGTTTTTCATTGGAATTTATATTGAGATAGATGATCCCAACAACTATTTTTCTAATGTCTTTTTATCGTAGGAATTTCAGTTGGAATTTTTATTTTCAACAGTTGAAAGTCTACCTTAGAATCGTCAAAATCCAAATGAAATTTCAATGAAAAAGTCACGCCAACAGAATAATTTTGTTACAAATTGCATTGGAATTTGTTGAAAATTCCAATAGAAACAATAATATTGGAATATATAATAGAATGCCGTTGGAATTATATTGGGATATATTTCTGTTAGAATTTCGTCATTTTCTTGTAGTGTTTATGACTTTTATCCCCTGACATATAAAAAATGGCCTATACCAGTAGCTTATTGAAAATTAAATGTGCGTCAATATTTTTATGGGGCCGATTAATTTGTTTGTTTTCTTAACCTTTTTCACCTTTTCTTTCTTTATTCCTTTTTATTATTTTGAATTTATTCACTCAAATAATAATAAAAAATGTTTAAAAAAGATTATATTAATCAATAGTACTTTTTCTCTAGTATAGGGTAGATGTCAACAGTAACTACACTACAATTACTGGAATTATTCATCACTGGATCAATATACTCTTAATTCTTATACAGTTATGTGTGTTCTTCAATTTGAAACATCACAAATGGTGACATTCGTGTTATTATTACTTTATCATGTAAGAGTTTAATAATTAATAAAGTTGTTTCAGTGAAACAATTTAAATTAAATTGAATGGTGTTCGCAATTTTATGTAAAAGTTAAACTTCAATATTGCAAATAACCACTTCTTACCATAATAATACACATGTTTAAACTTATGTCAACAAACTTCATTCTGACGTGCTCTATTTTTTGACATCGATGCTTTCAATCTAAAAATTAGTCCACCAACGTTTGTAGATGGCTACATAAATAATTGGACCGAAATTATACTACTCTCCGTTGCAAATAAATATAGTTTAAAGAAAATAAAAAAATCAGTAATTTATATTTTGTATAATATTATACCATGAATTCTTCTAATTTATTTTCATATTGATATAACCAACAACACAACTCAACAATTCGCTCGGTTTAATTATATATATGAGGAGGTCAGGTAGCTCAAGCTGTAGTTATCGGTTTAATTGTACTCAAGCTAATGTACCTATAATAATAAAATGTTATGGTGAAGCACTTTGGGAAGACTCCGTATGTGAATGGAAAACATTCATGTATGAAATGCAGATTTTACTCGAATTGTCATTCACTCAAGAAATGGATCCTGTGTACAACAATGCTTTCCAATATAGTTGAAAGTTTACATGGCATATAGGAGGTGGTCGTAAAGAAAATGAAACTTAATTTGCCTACTTCAAGCATAAAGAATAAACTTTTCTATGATTAATTTTTTAGTTGAGTACGAGATAAATCCTTATTTTGGATTTGTATTTTGAGAAAGAGTCATATATATGGACTTTATGAGTTCTTTCAACAACATCGTGAACAAGGTTGTATTAAATGGCACATTTACAGACATCCTATTCTAATTAGAATTGATTGCACTTTTACGGTTGAACAAAATAATTTGCATCAATAATGATTTATTCTCAAATAATTATACAATTACCTAAAATTTATTTCCAAACAAGAATAGTCGACCCCTTAAAATCTGCAACTGATGCCTAATGATTAATGAAAAGTAAAAACAAAATAACTTTTATAGATTGTAAGTAATTATATCCTTTTTTTTTGCAATTATATCCTAAATAAATTTACCTTAATTAAAACATTCATCCCTGAAAAATGTCCTCTCTCTCTCTCTCTCTCTCTCTGAGCGGATGGCGGACTCCAGGACGTCGTCGAAGAGGATGTCGGAGATGTTAGTAGAGGGGTCAGGGCTGGTGGAAATAGGACTGGAGCCGGTCCAGGACGTCAGTTTTAACGTCCTTCTTGTAGTCGGTGAGTTTGGTAGCGGCGAGAGAATGGAGAAAAAGATGGTGGTGATGTTTCGATAGATATTGTCAGCGGCTGGGTGGAGAAATGTCATGTAAATAAAAAAACGCAACATATATTATACTTGTTGGGGTAGAACAACAAGCGCAGTGGAGAAAATTATCCTATAATAAATATGGAAAGCATTACTACTAACGAAAACAAGCCAACAAAAATAAATAAAAGACGAAAAAGAAAAAACACAAAATTTATAACGGAGTTCGACCAATATCGCCTACGTCTCCGGGCACCGCCAGCCGCAACGCCAAATATACTAAACTCACCAACAAAATACAACTAGGGTTAAATAACCCAAAAATTCGGATTTTCTTAATTAAGGCTCTCCTTCCAAGAGAGGAGAGAATATAATAATGTGTAATTGTAACCCAAAGGCAAGTGACCTATTTCAACTAAAAAGATCTTATACATCTTTGATACATATCCGATGTGAGACAAAAAATTAATCAAAATTTGACAATTCTCCACCTTGACTAATTTCGCTCCCACGCTGATTCTTCAATCCAACTCAACTTCTGGCGGTGCCTCCAAATGCGCTTCTTGGCGCCAACTAAAATATGCAGAATGTTGGTAATGGAATCTGACAATGTCTGCAAAGTTTTTTCACCAGCATGTCCCAATCGCATATGCACAACTTGACTGCTTCAGACTACTTGGTAATGGAATCTGCTACTGTTGTTGTCCCAACAACTATATCACCTTTATAGTAATACAATTCCTCCTGATTCCTTTCATCACCACGAGCCAGCCAGATGTAACCTTCGTAACTCCATCTCGCAAAGTCACTACCAAGCCTTTTGATTCCAAGGCTCCTAATGAGATGAGATTTTTCTTCAATCTCAGCACATATCAAACGTCCGTCAATATTTGGTGAGTCCATCGCGATTCTTCAGATGGATTAAACCTATCATGGTTGTCTTAAAGGAATTATCATTATCCATATAGATAACTCCTCCATTGAATTTTTTAAAATTGTACAACCAATCCCTTATGGGAGACATATGGTAGGTGCATCCTTAATCCAAAATCCATTCATCTGGATGAGATGATGTAGGTGTAACCGCAAGTGAAAATTCTGAGTGTTCAATTCCACCCTCAGGAACATATGCATCTTGAGGAGAATTTCTCTTTTTCTTCAACTTAGGACAGTCTTTCTTTCACTGTCTCTTCTCATGACAGAAAGCACACTCATCTTTTTCAAGCTTGGCCTTGGGACGTGATATTCCTCGTCTATTCTTCTTTTGGCTCTTCGACCCACCTCTTGCAATCAACGCTTCATCTTCTGCTGATGCATTATTCGTCTCTTGTTTGCTCTTCTTCCTTTACTCATAGCTATACAGAGCAAAACTGATCACTGCAAGAGTTACATCGTCCTTCCCATGGAACATGGTATTCTCCAAGTGCTCGAAGTAATCCAGAAGTGATGATAACAATATTAGAGCCAAATCTTCATGCTGAATGTGATGTCCAAGTTCAACAAATCTGCAACCAACTTCTTGAATAGAGTGACTTAGTCATCATTGACGTGTCATCCGGTACTCAAATCGGAACACTCGCTTCTTCATGAGGAGCTTATTCTGACCACTTTTCTTTAGGAATTTAGCCTCTAAAGCCTTCCACGGAATGTGAGCAGAGTTCTCATTCTTAAGCATGTACTTCTACTCCCTCGACAAACACGAACAGATTAATGTTCCACATGTTAAGCGGTTGATATTCTTCTAGTCCTTCACATCAACGTCGTTGGCTTCTTTTCTTCAATGGCAATGTCGACGCCTTGCTGAAATAGACAATCCATCACATCACCTTGCCACATGCTGAAATGACCGGTCCCATCAAAGATCTCCACTGAGGGTCTGATGTTCGGCATCACCGTCCTTGCCAGAATGAGTACAGAGGATGATTCGCCCTTGACTTCTTTGGATATCTTGAACTCGAATGCAGTGCTCTCCTCACCGAATGAGGATAGAACGAACCTTCGGCTCTGATACCACTTGTTGGGGTAGAACAACAAGCACTGTGCATAAAATTACCTCTACAACAAATATGTCAAGCACTACTACTAACGACAATAAGTCAACACAAGTAAATAAAAAACGAGAAAGAAAAAGAACAAACAAAATTTATAACGAAGTTCGGCCAATATCGCCTACGTCTCCGGCCACTGCCAACCGCAACGCCAAATTTACTAAACTCACAACAAAATACAACTAGGGTTAAACAACCCACAAATTAGGATTTCTTTCTAAGAGAGGAGAGAATAGAATAAGGTGCAATTGTAACCCAAAGGCAAGAGACTTATTTATGCTAAAAAGATCATGCACATCTTCGGTACACATCCGATGTGGGACAAAAAATTAATCATAATCTAAGAATACTAACTATAAAAGCAACATAAACTAAAATTATTCTAATGCCCGTCAAGCACATGATTTTAAAGCTCGTCGTTAAGCCTTGACCTCTTTTTCTTATAATTGTTGGCCTGGTCGGTTTTATCATTCATTTTTTTTTTTTCGGTCAAGTCGTCGTTTTCAACGACATATTCATGAATTTCTGTCTTGTCCATGTCAAATTCATTTTCCTCAACAAAAATAAGAGTTTTGTCAAATTATTATTATTATTATTATTATTATTATTATTATTATTATTATTATTATTATTATTATTGTAACGCCCCACTTTTATTTACCGAAAATCAGAATAAATTTTTCAAAATTTATTTCAAAATACTCATTTAAGGCGCTACTCATTTCCGAACATCAATACTTATGCAACTTTCCAATATTCAATCAATTATCAAACTCAATCATAATTCAATAATACTAACTCCCAAACGGGTTTTCCAAAAATCCATAAATCATCCAAACCGGGTTCCAACATTATTCAAGTCATAAAATCCCATAATACTGCAAGTTCATAGTCATAAAATCCAGAATTCATTAATGCGGAGGCATAACAAATAACATGACCGGTCTTACAGACCGACCACCACTCGCTCTACTCCGCCATCGTGCCTGTCTCGCTTAACCTGAAACGTGAATTTCAGGTGGGGATGAGCACAGTTGGAAAAAGTAGTGCTCACCACTATGCAATAAACATTTTCATAACATATCAGAAATTATGATCACAGCATGTATAAGAATCAATCAAGTATCCCCAAAACTTTCATCATAAATTCACAGTGTTCATACTCATGTGCACATCTATATCAATAGACTACTGCCTGTAGACGCATCGAATGCCCCACGGGCTTATATCGAACGCCCCATGGGCTTTACGTCTCCGCCCTCCGGTCTTACACATCGAATGGGCCATGGGCTTCTATCGATGCCCAGTCAGTAGGAGTAACCCCTCAGGTTTTCATTTCATAAATACGGGACAACCGTTCGACGGCCGGTACAGCTCACATCGAAGGCTACATGATTCGTAAGCATACATTGATCATATAAAAGTAAGGCACAATTTATTGCATAGACAATTTTAGAATAACAACCCACCTGGATATAGCAAGAGGTATAGCCAAACACAGAGTTGAAGGAATTATGGCACAAGTTCAGCTCGACGAACCTACAACAGTTATAATAGTCTATCACTGACTATCCAATATACAATACCACACATGTAATATCCCATTCAGTAATTCATAAAAGTAATTATTTCAATTCTAAGTTAGAACTATTTTACTTTTATTAATAATGATCTTTTATATTTCCAAGCCTTAATAAATCTCTTAGAATTTTATTTTTCAGTTGGCTCGACATTAAAGTTAAATCAGAATCGTTTTTCATTAAATTGAGTTAGTCGAGTAAATGTTATAAATTGCCTAAGTATTTTATGTGACTTATATGATTTGATAAGTTATAAGGATTAAGTAGAAGTTATTTAGACAAGAAGGTCTATTTATATTATTAAGAATATATTCGAAATTATATTCGCAAGTTTCGAGTTTTTCGATGTTCGGTTGTAGACGATAATTAAATCCGATTTCGTTTCCGGAAAATTTATTTTCTTGTATCTTTTTACAAGTTTCAAGATCATTAATAAGAGTTAAAAATTTTCAGCATAAAAAGGAAAAAGGCCAAAAGCAAAAGATGGAAATCTGAAATTTTCAGAATTTTCGATTTTTCGGTAACCGTTCGTTTTAAGTCAGAATTCGGTTCTGTAAATTGGAGATTTTTCATTAAGTCACGAATTTTATCATGGAAACTAGATTAGGATCACAAGATGGCCCTTTCTAAGCATTGACTATAGATTTGAGAAGTTTACAAGTTATGATTTTTATTCTTTATCTTTATTTATTTTTATAACCATTTTTTTAGTATTTTTAAGCAATAAATGAGCCATTTAAGACTAAATTCGAGCCATAATGGAGGATTGGTCAAATGGAGGAGTTTGTCTTGATATATACAAGATGAATCATGCATTACAAGTACTTTTCAAAGCTTACTCAACTTTGTGCATGATTTTAGAAAAACATTAATGGCAAGGGCCCTAATGAGTTTATTATGATGAAGTATTGATGTGAAGAAGGTGATATTGTCTCCTTTGCTACCCTATATAAAGGGGTATCACCATAGACTCGAAATTCACATCATAATAAGCAAAGTCTTAGCTAAAGAGGGTAAGAAAGAGAGATAAATTGAGAGAAATCTTGACGAAGATAAGTTGAGATCAACTTCCGAAGTTTCATTTTCAAATTTCTTGAAGAAGGTTAGATGCTACCTTTTTATCATATGTTATAGTTTATATTAAGTGAATATTGATGTATTTTCATGCCATATATATATATTCAATTTTTAAAGAAATTTTAAAAATGAAAAAAATATGATAAGTTGTTTCCAGCACAATCACATGTTATATATGTACTGTTTTGATTTGAATTTGAGCATGATATGCATAACCTGGTATGTTAAGCTTATTATGGATATTTCTTGTGTAAGTGCTGAGTATATAGGTGAAAGAATTATGTCATTTGGCATAGTATAGCTTGAGTTATAAATTTTTGAAGTTAAGCATGCAAGTTGAATTTTATGTTCTTTATTTCAGCTGTGACTTTAAAATTTTAATAACTCGATATATACGCATGATAAAATTATGAAATTTTTACGACATGCTTATATATGGGTTAAGAACATGACTGCCAAATTTCATGATTTTATGTTGAGAAATGAGCGAGTTAAAATATTTATATGGCATACATGTCAAGATGATTTTATATGCAAGAGTATTTAGTACATGGTTAAGTTTTAAAATGGAATTTTTAGAAAAAAATTCTTATATGAGTAATGAGCAATTTGACCAAGTTTTAGTTTAATATGTTGAGTATACAATTTTATAAAGATTGTTGTAAATCTCACATATTAATATTATGATGAAAAGTTTAGTATGATTTGAGTTATTTTTCACTTTCGAGATAATCAAGTGAAAAATGAGTATAAGCCATATGTATAAGATTTGGGAGAAATAATATGAGTAAGTATTTGATTGAGTAAAAGATCAAGAAAAGTTTGAACCATAACAAGAATATTGAGATTTTATAAGATTTGGATGATTTATCCGAAAGAGTTGAAAATCCGAGTATACGAGCATAGTACTTAGTATATTTGTTTACGTATTTTTATGTAGCTTGAAGAGTTAGCTACTCGAGACCAACACTTACGATTTCAAAGGAGAAAGGTGGGGACCCAGACTGGGTATTACATTGAGTATAATATTGATATCATGTTCGAGGTATGTATACAGTTTAAGTTTATACGCTTGGGATGAGGAGGCATTAATTTGTCTCGAAGATTATATCCTAAGTTCTGATGGAGGCGATACGTGCCTTAGAAATATCCATCAGATTGTGCACAAGTATCCGATAATATATCGGCCAGATTAAGTTACAGTTATTATATATATACCAAAGATCATGATATTGTATTATTATTGATGTTTACTTTAGTATGGGTATTAACGGGGTACAAAAGGACCAGTACTCACCCCCATTATGTTTTTCAGGTAACAGGGTCGGGCCGGAGGTGTGAGCAAATAAAGTGGTGGTGATGGTCGAGTACTCATTTCAAAGGACATTTGTAATAAATGAAATAAGTCTGTATAATTATTCACGTTTTTAAGTAATTCCGCTACGCTTATTAATATGTGAACTTGCATTTTAAATAAATTCAGATTTCAAGTTTTTATCATTTCATAAATATGAACATGATATAGTTAAATGCAAGTATATATATAAATCTGTTTTGTTATGTCTAAAATAAATAATTAGACAAAGTTAAAGTTAAACAGATTTTTAGGAAGAAGGAGTTTAAGTAGCATCCCGAGTTATTCGCAAAAAGATTTCGAAAGAGTTATAAGTAATTTCGAAATAAAAGTTGCGAAAAATTTACTCTGATAAGCGGGGTGTTACAGGTGGTATCAGAGCCAAAGTAAGTGCTCTGTATACTAAAAGTTTAAGTTTCAGGAAAACCGACCACACCACACTCACACCTCGCCGACTACCAGGTAAGTGTTGTTAAGTTTTATGAAAGTTTTTATATAAGCAAATTACTAAGTCTATGCTCAATAAGATTCGGATATCCAAATTAGAAAAGATACTTAAGCAAAGATTTTAAGACTATCATGTTACTCCCAATAAATTTAGAAGTTATCAAGTTAATAAATAACTTGTATAGAAATAATGGCTTATCTTGAAAATATGATTGTGCTAAAACTTAATAATGGATTAAAAATCCAGATGGCACGAAGAGTGAACCAAGGTCAAAGAGAGATGACATCAGCAGAAGTAGTTGCCCAGTTTCGTGGTTTCAATGCTGAGAAGTTTTCTGGACAAGGAGATCCTCGTCAAGTGGAGGAGTGGATTCAAGGTCTGGAGTCAATCTTTGAGATTACTGAGTGCTCGGAGAAAAATCGTATTCTCTGTGCTCAGTTGCAAATGACTGGGGATGCTCGTCTCTGGTGGAATTCTTACTGGGGCATGCGTCCTAGTGAGAAAGAAAATCTCACTTGGGATAAATTTAAGGAGATGATGAATGATAAGTACTACCCTGACTATTACAAAGCGGAGATGGAACGCCAATTTCTGGCGTTAGTTCAAGGAACTCGTTCAGTAGATGAGTATGAACGAGAATTTACTAGATTGGGATCCTTTGCTCCCTATCTAATGGAGACGGAGGCGAAGAAGGCGAGACGTTTCCGAGATGGCCTGCTACCCTCGATTCGTCACCATGTGGCTGGACACAATATTCATACTTATACTGAAGTTGTGACCAAGGCTAATGAGATCGAAGCTAGTTTCAAGAGAGGAGGTGATCAAGTTGTGATACAGCCAATATCACAAATTCCAGCAGCACCACCAGTGCAAATGATGCCTATTCCACAAGAGAAGGAAGGAAAGAATAAGAGGAAGTGGAAAGGATACAAGAATGATCGTAAGAATAAGCAGAAGCAGCAAGGCGGACAGACTCCAACTTGTACCAAATGTGGAAAGCTCCACAGAGGAGAATGTCTGGCTGGACAAAATGTATGTTACCATTGCCGGAAGCCTGGGCATGGTATGAAGTTTTGTCCAGAAAGGCAGCAGCGGCAGTTTCAGGGTCAACCTCAGCAGCAGAGGGGAGGAGAACCACAAGCTCAGGTCTATGCTATCAATCAAGTTGAAGCTGAGCAGAACCCAGGTACCATGTCTGGGATGATTATTTTAAATGAAATGCCTGTTTTTGCATTATTTGATACTGGAGCAACACATTCATTTGTGTCGAAGAGATGTATAGATGCCATTGGAGTTAAGATTATTAACACTATTGACCCTCTTGAGGTAAGTTTAGCCTCAGGAAGGAAAATAGAGACAAGCTCTAAGGTAGAGAACCTTAGTGTTAATATTGGAGGAAAAATCTTGAGATTAGAGGCTTATGTTATCGAAATGAGGGACTTCGATCTCATACTTGGAATGGATTGGTTAGCGAATTATCGAGCTGATATTCGTTGCCATGAGAAGGAGGTAATTCTTTATCTTCCAGAAGGTAATCAAATTACTTTCTATGGTGCAAAGACAAGAACCCTACCATGTGTAATCTCGATGGCGAAGGCGAGAAAGATTCTTAAAAAGGAGGATTGTCAAGGATATTTGGTGAGCATTGTCGAAGATGATTCGAAAGCACAAACACCTCATGATATTCCAATTGTCCGTGAGTTTGTGGATGTGTTTCCGAATCAATTACCCGGAGGACCACCTAACAGACAAGTGGAGTTCACAATTGACCTTGTTCCAGGAGCAGCACCAGTGTCGAAGGCACCATATCGAATGGCACCGAAGGAGTTGCAGGAGTTGAAGACTCAAATCCAGGAGTTGTTGAAACTTGGTTTCATCAGACCAAGTGTTTCCCCTTGGGGAGCACCGGTACTATTTGTCAAAAAGAAGGACGGATCCATGAGAATGTGTATCGATTATCGGGATTTGAACCGATTAACGATAAAGAACAAATATCCACTCCCAAGAATAGATGATTTGTTCGATCAGTTGAGAGGAGCTTGCGTATTTTCTAAAATAGATTTACGTTCAGGCTATCATCAACTGAAGATTAAAGAATCTGACGTAGCCAAGACTGCGTTTCGAACAAGATATGGACACTATGAGTTCGTAGTTATGCCATTTGGAGTAAGTAATGCACCAGCGGTGTTCATGGATTTAATGAATCGAGTATTCCATCCGTATTTAGATCAATTTGTCATTGTCTTTATTGATGATATTTTGGTCTATTCCAAGAGTATGAAAGAACATGAGCAACATTTAAGGGTTGTTCTTGGTACCCTTAGACGAGAGAAATTATATGCCAAGTTCTCTAAGTGTGAGTTTTGGCTAAAGAAAGTGGCGTTTTTAGGCCATATTATCACTGAAAGAGGCATAGAAGTTGATCCTGCGAAGATTGCAGCAGTTCAGAATTGGTCAGTACCTAAGAATGCATCTGAGGTTCGTAGTATTCTTGGACTAGCAGGTTATTATCGTAGATTTATCAAAGGGTTTTCAAAGATTGCACTCCCTTTGACAAATTTAACGAGAAAATCTGTGAAGTTTGAATGGACAAATCGGTGTGAAGAGAGTTTTCAAAAGCTTAAGAAGAAGCTTACCACGACGCCAGTACTAATTATTCCAGATCCCACTAGAAGTTTCACTATCTATAGTGATGCTTCAAAGCAGGGTTTGGGATGTGTACTTATGCAAGATGGTCAAGTTGTTGCATATGCTTCGAGACAATTGAAACCTCATGAACAGAATTATCCAACTCATGATCTAGAATTGGCAGCAGTAGTTCATGCACTCAAGATTTGGAGGCATTATCTCTATGGAGGTCGGTGTGAAATATTCACTGATCACAAGAGTTTGCAATATATTTTCACGCAAAAAGAGCTCAACATGCGACAAAGAAGATGGTTAGAACTGGTGAAAGATTATGATTGCACTATTCAATATCACCCGGGAAAAGCAAACGTTGTAGCTGATGCACTAAACCGTAAGGTCAAGGGTGAGTTGGCTTATAGTATATCTCAACAGAAGCAACTCATTAAAGAGTTTGCCCAGATGCAAATTGAAGTGGTTGAGTCACTTCCTAAAGAGATTACAGGAAGTGTTAACTCCATGAGAATTCAACCTATGTTGAGAGATAGAATTCAGAAGGAGCAATCTTTTGATCAATTTATACGGAAGATAGAAGAGAAGGTTCATACCAGAGGAATAGAAGGCTTTTACAGAGGCAGAGATGGAGCCTTAGAGTTCAGAGGCAGGATTGTTGTGCCGAAAGTCGAGACCTTGCGAAAGGAGATCTTGACAGAAGCACATAGTGCCCCTTATTTAGCTCACCCTGGAAGCACCAAAATGTATCACGATTTGAAAAAGTCCTTTTGGTGGAAAGGGATGAAGAGAGATGTAGCAGACTTTGTAAAGAAGTGTTTGGTCTGTCAGCAAGTTAAAGCTGAGCACAAGAGTCCATTAGGTCTGTTACAACCACTTGAAATTCCAAAGTGGAAATGGGAAGAAGTTACCATGGATTTTGTTACAGGGCTACCTAAGTCATCTAAGCAGCACGATGCAATTTGGGTAGTAGTGGACAGATTGATGAAAGTCGCACGCTTTATGCCTGTAACAATGACCATGTCAATGGACCAGTTAGCCGAAATTTATACTAGAGGAATCATTCGACTCCATGGAGTGCCTGTTACTATCATATCAGATCGAGATCCCAGATTCACAAGCAGATTCTGGGAGAGTTTGCATGAGGCAATGGGCACACAATTGAAGTTTAGTTCGGCTTATCATCCAGAGACAGATGGCCAGTCAGAAAGGACTATTCAGACGCTCGAGGATATGCTCAGAGCTTGCATTTTGGATAGAGGTGCTAAGTGGGAAAAGTGGTTATCATTAGTAGAGTTTGCCTACAATAATAGTTACCACTCATCGATTCGGATGGCTCCTTATGAAGCACTTTATGGCCGTAAGTGTCGTTCGCCTCTTTATTGGGATGATGTTGGAGAGAAACGAGTCCTTGGTCCAAAGTTGATCGAGGAGACAGTTGAGCAAGTAGCCTGGATTCGAGAAAGGCTAAAGACTGCTCAGAGTCGTCAAAAGTCGTCAGCCGATAAGCACAGAAGGGAGATGTAGTTTGAAGTTGGAGATAAAGTATTCTTGAAAGTTCGACCAATGCGAGTTGTCGTTCGTTTCGGGAAGAGAGGCAAGTTGCATCCTCGTTATATAGGTCCATTTGAAGTTTTGGAGCGAGTTGGAGAAGTATCCTATCGTTTAGCTTTACCTCCTGAGTTGTCAAGTGTGCATAATGTTTTTCATGTATCGATGTTACGTGCATACGTGAGCGATCCAGAGCATGTGCTTCAGCATAATGAGATTCAGATTCAGCCTGATTTAACTTATGAGGAGCAGCCAGTAGCAGTTTTGGACCGAAAGGTTCATCGGCTCAGGAATCGAGATATTCCCCTCGTTCGTATTAGATGGAATCGCCACGGAGAGTCAAATGCCACTTGGGAACGGGAGGCTGATATTAGAGCTCGATTTCCAGATTTTGAGTTCTGATATGTACTCAGAAGGTATGTATCTCAGTTTTAATATTTCCGAGGGCGGAAATAGTTTTAAGAGGGGTAGATTGTAATATCCCATTCAGTAATTCATAAAAGTAATTATTTCAGTTCTAAGTTAGAACTATTTTACTTTTATTAATAATGATCTTTTATATTTCCAAGCCTTAATAAATCTCTTAGAATTTTATTTTTCAGTTGGCTCGACATTAAAGTTAAATCAGAATCGTTTTTCATTAAATTGAGTTAGTCGAGTAAATGTTATAAATTGCCTAAGTATTTTATGTGACTTATATTATTTGATTGATAAGTAATAAGGATTAAGTAGAAGTTATTTGGACAAGAAGGTCTATTAAGAGTATATTCGAAATTATATTCGCAAGTTTCGAGTTTTTTTCGATGTTCGGTTGTAGTCGATAATTAAGTCCGATTTCGTTTCCGAAAAATTTATTTTCTTTTTTTTTTTTTTACAAGTTTCAAGATCATTAATAAGAGTTAAAAATTTTCAGCATAAAAAGGAAAAAGGCCAAAAGCAAAAGATGGAAATCTGAAATTTTCAGAATTTTCGATTTTTCGGTAACCGTTCGTTTTAATTCAGAATTCGGTTCTGTAAATTGGAAATTTTTCATTAAGTCACGAATTTTATCATGGAAATCAGATTAGGATCACATTATGGCCCTTTCTAAGCATTGACTATAGATTTGGAGAAGTTTACAAGTTATGATTTCTATTCTTTATCTTTATTTATTTTATAAAATTTTTAAAGTATTCTTAAGTAATAAATGGGCCATTTCATATTAAATTCGAGCCATAATGAAGGTATGGTCAAATGGAGGAGTTTTGTCTTGATATATGCAAGAGAAATCATGCCTTTCAAGTAATTATCAAAGCTTACTCACATTTGTGCAAGATTTTAGAAAACATTAATGGTAAGGGCCCTAAGGTGTTGTTTATGGTAGAGTATTGAGGTAAAGAAGGTGATGTTGTCTCCTTTGCTACCCTATATAAAGGAGCATCAGCATAGGCTCGAAATTCACATCATAATAAGCAAAGTCTTAGCTAAAGAGGGTAAGAAAGAGAGATAAATTGAGAGAAATCTTGACGAAGATAAGTTGAGATCAACTTCCGAAGTTTCATTTTCAAATTTCTTGAAGAAGGTTAGATGCTACCTTTTTATCATATGTTATAGTTTATATTAAGTGAATATTGATGTATTTTCATGCCATATATATATATTCAATTTTTAAAGAAATTTTAAAAATGAAAAAAATATGATAAGTTGTTTCCAGCACAATCACATGTTATATATGTACTGTTTTGATTTGAATTTGAGCATGATATGCATAACCTGGTATGTTAAGCTTATTATGGATATTTCTTGTGTAAGTGCTGAGTATATAGGTGAAAGAATTATGTCATTTGGCATAGTATAGCTTGAGTTATAAATTTTTGAAGTTAAGCATGCAAGTTGAATTTTATGTTCTTTATTTCAGCTGTGACTTTAAAATTTTAATAACTCGATATATACGCATGATAAAATTATGAAATTTTTACGACATGCTTATATATGGGTTAAGAACATGACTGCCAAATTTCATGATTTTATGTTGAGAAATGAGCGAGTTAAAATATTTATATGGCATACATGTCAAGATGATTTTATATGCAAGAGTATTTAGTACATGGTTAAGTTTTAAAATGGAATTTTTAGAAAAAAATTCTTATATGAGTAATGAGCAATTTGACCAAGTTTTAGTTTAATATGTTGAGTATACAATTTTATAAAGATTGTTGTAAATCTCACATATTAATATTATGATGAAAAGTTTAGTATGATTTGAGTTATTTTTCACTTTCGAGATAATCAAGTGAAAAATGAGTATAAGCCATATGTATAAGATTTGGGAGAAATAATATGAGTAAGTATTTGATTGAGTAAAAGATCAAGAAAAGTTTGAACCATAACAAGAATATTGAGATTTTATAAGATTTGGATGATTTATCCGAAAGAGTTGAAAATCCGAGTATACGAGCATAGTACTTAGTATATTTGTTTACGTATTTTTATGTAGCTTGAAGAGTTAGCTACTCGAGACCAACACTTACGATTTCAAAGGAGAAAGGTGGGGACCCAGACTGGGTATTACATTGAGTATAATATTGATATCATGTTCGAGGTATGTATACAGTTTAAGTTTATACGCTTGGGATGAGGAGGCATTAATTTGTCTCGAAGATTATATCCTAAGTTCTGATGGAGGCGATACGTGCCTTAGAAATATCCATCAGATTGTGCACAAGTATCCGATAATATATCGGCCAGATTAAGTTACAGTTATTATATATATACCAAAGATCATGATATTGTATTATTATTGATGTTTACTTTAGTATGGGTATTAACGGGGTACAAAAGGACCAGTACTCACCCCCATTATGTTTTTCAGGTAACAGGGTCGGGCCGGAGGTGTGAGCAAATAAAGTGGTGGTGATGGTCGAGTACTCATTTCAAAGGACATTTGTAATAAATGAAATAAGTCTGTATAATTATTCACGTTTTTAAGTAATTCCGCTACGCTTATTAATATGTGAACTTGCATTTTAAATAAATTCAGATTTCAAGTTTTTATCATTTCATAAATATGAACATGATATAGTTAAATGCAAGTATATATATAAATCTGTTTTGTTATGTCTAAAATAAATAATTAGACAAAGTTAAAGTTAAACAGATTCTTAGGAAGAAGGAGTTTAAGTAGCATCCCGAGTTATTCGCAAAAAGATTTCGAAAGAGTTATAAGTAATTTCGAAATAAAAGTTGCGAAAAATTTACTCTGATAAGCGGGGTGTTACAACACACGGCACATATACTTAGTCGAAATCATATCGACTAAGCGACTCGTGGATTCCTTGACCGAGTTAAGTACTTTGGAGTGACTACTAGACCTGGACACAACTCATATACCTCAAATATTTCACATAAAACATGCCAACATTAAATAAATCCTATTCGAACCTAACCAATCGATAACCGAACATTTATACTTCAAAATAAACAAAATTAAAAAACGGAAGCTAGGCTCATCCAATCAACCTGAAACTTTACCACAATATAAAGCACATAAAAACACATTAACTCACCAAATTTCAGCCCTAAATTCATCCGTGAACATTTTTAAATAATTAAAGCAAAAACAGCGCCAAAATCAGCGTTAATTGTTTGCATAGCTATACTTCGAATTTTAATCTGAAATTTTAACACCACCTACAACACCACAGAATAACATGTTCCTGAACGTTTCAGCTCAAAACTCCAAGTATACGATTTTTAATGATTTTTAGAAGTTTCTGCACATCAACTATTTTAGGCATTTGAACACGAAAAACTCCGAAATAAAATTCGGGGCTCGGCACACATATTCCAGATACTCAGAGGCACAACATATAAAAAATTCAGCTCAAACGGATAACGACTCGATTTATGGTGAATTTATAACGATTCAATAGCATGCTCGGTTTCAAAAAAAATCATATCTCTCTACATATAACTCGAAACGACTTCAAACCAAAACTAAACAATTAAGGACAACTCCAAGTACTTATAACTCCAGGATTTCCACGAAAATACCACATTACAATCAACTCAACAATATTTCAAAGTCACGACAATCACTTTGATATCCAATTCGCACATATTAAATAATATCCTCTCAATACTTATTCAATAATAACTCATTAACATATATTAACACATATGGTTCGAGGTAACACGTTAAACAAACACATTTACATAATCGAGCCCATAAAATATCACATAAAAATAAACGAGACGGGTCAAGCCTTGTACCGTTCTCGGGAATCGATCGAAAACAGAACGAAGGGGTGACAGGCTCGAATCGTCAACACACGGCTCGAACGGCAAACTCGCGGCGCGTGATCAGCGGGGTGAGGTCCTTCTTGCGGAGTTTGAAGCAGCGGCCGGAAAACAAAGGCAGGAGATGGTGGCGGCCTGGCTCGCGTGGTTGCAGCGGTGGTCACTCGCCGGTGGTGCTTCGATGTCGCGCGACTGGGAGGTGGGAGCGACCAAGGGTTGCCGACGATTGGGACTCGACCGTGCCTACGTGGAAGGAGGAGAGGCTGTTGCTTCCTCGCCGGGGTGGTTTGCTCGTGGTGGCGGCGAGACAACAACTCGCGGTGGTTGGTCGACCTGTTCCGGTTCGCGGCAGAGGAGCCACGGCGTGTCTGGGTCGCTGGTCGCGGCGTGATGAGGTGGTTGGCGCGGCGTGACGAGTTGTAGGTCTGCTCGACAGTGATGGTGATCAGGTGGTGACGGGAAGGGAAAATCGCAGTGAAAAGGGGATAGGTGATGCGATCATAAATTCGCAGAGGAGGGTGAGGGTGATTATCGGGACCGAGGTGAGGTTGACGATGAGGAGATGACGAGATGGGATTTCTCTGCTCTGCTCAATCGCGATCGAGAGATGAAGAACATGAAAAGCTGCGGGTCTCACTTCTTCTGATAAATGAGCGAGAGAGATCGAGACTTAAGGTAGAAATGGGTCACTTGGGCCAAGAAAATGGGCTAAGAGATTTGCAATGTATTGGGCCACTATTAATTGACTAAATTAGGTCGAGGAAATTAATCATTTTGGGCTGGGCGTACGGGTCACCGGGCCAAAGGTTCGGTTCATCTCTCGGGCTCGACTTTACGGTTCGGTCCTCGATCGACTTAGCCGATAATTTAGCTCAGTTCGCACGACAATTAAATTAAAAACCAGATATTATTAATATATAATACACACAATTCAATATAAAATAATAATATTAATAATAATACAAATACGCACATTTTAATTATGTGATAATATAATAATAGCAGTTAGACATTTAAGCATTAAATTGGCAACTAAATAATATTAAAACAATTAGGCATTTAAACGCACTTTGACAAATAAATCATATTAGACATTTAATAACATTCAGCACTCAATTTAATAACAATAAAGATAAATAATAATAATAATGAAAATAAAAATTGATAAATAATTCCCAAATATTTAATAATCAAACGGGACATTACAATCTATCCTCCTTAAAATATTTCCGTCCTTGGAAATGCGAAAGAATACGCACCTAAGATAATGACCGACTCAAACAGGAATTTCCAATCACGAGATCCGAGCATCACTCTCCGGAACTCGATTCTGTTCCCATGAGTCCTATCGCTTTATACTCTAAAGGCGTGTACTCACATACGGGAACCAATCTGACTCGCCCTATGCTCATATGTTTACCTTCTTGCTTGGGAGTGTGATCAGTCCTGCCCGAGCTCAGGCGTACATCTTCTTGCAAGGGACCCAGTTCGGTTAGCCTATCTCATGAGTACCAACGACTTGCTTTGTACCTAACAACACACAAGACCTTGACAGGTCGTTCGGTGTATTGTCAGCGTACTCCGATTACCTCACCATCAAGGTGGTCACGTGACGCCAAGTTTCAGTCTCGCTCCCGAGTCACACTGATAACTTGCTCACGATTTCATCACAGACCGTGCGTCTCCATCCGAGACTACAACACGGTACAACATACATAAAACACGACACCATCAAGCTCACATTCTCATGATATCGACTCTACGAGTCGAACGCAACCCTTATGCACAAACATAAGGCTCGACCCAAAGCAACACGACATTCCCAATTTGCCGACTTGAGAAACTCTCAAGTAAAACATAGGGACTCATCAACTACAGTCCTTAGTCAGAAATCATCGATTAAGGATTTATACACATTTAGTGGGACTTGGAGCTTCGATAAGTTCGAACGATAGGGGTTTCAAAAAGGATAACCAAGTATTTCAGCATGAAACGGTTTCAACAATTCAATAAAACATCGATGGCTGGCCGTATACGTTGGTCTGGGGAGTTTGTGCATACGGTGATGGCGGCTGCAGTTTGCATGCGAGTCAACGGTCTGCCGTGCGCAAGCCTCCCGTCTCTCAGCATGGTCGTGCGTGCTCGGCCACCACTTCGTGTGGCTACACCCAGCCAGGATCGGGGTTTGGTCCAGGTTTCCACAAGAAATTACAATTCAAGGCTACCAAAAAGGAATGGTTTTACCGAATTTCGAAAATTTTGGGATCAACAAAACAATTTATGTATCAGGCATTTCACAAATTTCAAAGTTTCAAAAGGTCTAAAAAATAGCAGGGTGAAAGCTCGAGTTCCAAGTCCACTAACTTCCTACAACAAAACGCAATATGCCACAGATCTAACGATACGCAAAATCTCAAAAGAACTCTCATGGCGATTTTCTCTAAGTCAGTGGCTTCTGCCGAGTCATTAAATAGATAGCTCGCTTCGGCTCTTCCGACTAACAGTGTCTGCCGACACGTCAGCTTTTCCTCGGGTAGCTAATCGGGTCAGCAGTCCTAAACGAGCGCAACTCACTTCCCAATCTTCACACTTTCGAATTTGAACACGAAGTTCCTCCCGGGATTCTGAAAGGAGTAAAAGAACCAACAATTTCTATGATGAACAAAATTTAGAATGAGAACGGTTCTGTACTACGCGATGTGCTTGCTTCTGACTCGACTATCCTCCTTAAAAGACTTCTGCATAATCTTTTAAGGAGGAAAAACACTCCATCTTCTTATCGAACCGAATTGTGCTGGCTTCAGCTCTTGTGCGTTTATCTCGATGCCGAGCGCGAACAATTATTGTCTCCCTCGAGGTTAGTTTATTCACAAAAGTGGCGATAGAAAAATTTTGCCTTCGAGTCTCTGTGATATTTTAGCGATGACATTCGAACGAAACTTTCATACTTCGCAAGAGAAATAGAGATAAGCCAAAACAAAGGAATGCTTAATCTCACTTTAAATCAGATTTTTCAGACAAAGTCAATTCCCAACATAAGATAAACCAGAATTAGCTAAACTTCGAGAGAAGCGAGTTTTAAAGTTGGGAAGCTCAAATAGTTTACACAGCGAATCAAAAATAGGGGAAGATCAAGCGAAATCCTCAAAATACGAAAATCAGATAACAAAAGAAGCCTCAAGCACACTTCAAAATTTGTTTGCCATGTGAATGGGAAAAAGTTTGCAAGAGTATACAAGAAGCGAAGAATTTAAGAAAGGCAGCACGACTACTTCGTCATCACGAGTCTACGATTCACTGCTTTCATAATCGATTCAAGCTGCTCCTGGTAGGTTCCGCTGGCTCTGGAAATCGCTCGCGGGTGGTCGTCTTTCGAAGACACCAAAATGCATCGAGAGGACTGTTATACACAGAACTCAGCTCGATAACACCACACCAGATTCTAAACAAACAAAACCTCAAGGTAGAACTTAACTCTATATCGCTAGAGTTCAAGTTCATACAATTAAGGTTCGCCACACATCTAGAGTTCCAAAACGTTTAAAAGTAGGAGGATAAATTCCTAAGCCCCAATTAACAACATATAATATTATCTCAGCGATCCGGCAACACATAAGCAATTTAAACTTAATCAGGAATCTCATACCTGAGTTGGCGAGGCACGACGGAAGCGAGTGGTCATAACTTACATCACATATTTTCGCAGAGTTCACATAATTCAAGTATACCAGTCTACAGAAACGCAGACTGGCTCTGATACCAAACTGTAACGCCCCACTTTTATTTACCGAAAATCAGAATAAATTTTTCAAAATTTATTTCAAAATACTCATATAAGGCGCTACTCATTTCCGAACATCAATACTTATCCAACTTTCCAATATTCAATCAATTATCAAACTCAATCATAATTCAATAATACTAACTCCCAAACGGGTTTTCCAAAAATCCATAAATCACCCAAACTGGGTTCCAACATTATTCAAGTCATAAAATCTCATAATACTCAAAGTTCATAGTCATAAAATCCAGAATTCATTAATGCGGAAGCATAACAAATAACATGACCGGTCTTAAAGACCGACCACCACTCGCTCTACTCCGCCATCGTGCCTGTCTCGCTTAACCTGAAACGTGAATTTCAGGTGGGGATGAGCACAGTTGGAAAAAGTAGTGCTCGCCACTATGCAATAAACATTTTCATAACATATCAGAAATTATGATCACAGCATGTATAAGAATCAATCAAGTATCCCCAAAACTTTCATCATAAATTCACAGTGTTCATACTCATGTGCACATCTATATCAATAGACTACTACCGGTAGACGCATCGAATGCCCCACGGGCTTCTATCGAACGCCCCATGGGCTTTACGTCTCCGCCCTCTGGTCTTGCACATCGAATGCCCCATGGGCTTCTATCAATGCCCAGTCAGTAGGAGTAACCCCTCGGGTTTTCATTTCATAAATACGGGACAACCGTTCGATGGCCGGTACAGCTCACATCGAAGGCTACATGATTCGTAAGCTTAAAACTCCAGGTATACGATTTTTAATGATTTTTATAAGTTTCTGCACAGAAACCATTTTAGGCATTTGAACACGAAAAACTCTGAAATAAAATCCGGGGCTCGGCACACATATTCCAGATACTCAAAGGCACAACATATCAAAAATTCAGCTCAAACGGATAATGACTCGATTTATGGTGAATTTATTACGATTCAGCAGCATGCTCGGTTTAAAAAAAATCATATTCCTCTACATATAACTCGAAACGACTTCAAACCAAAACTAAACAATTAAGGACAACTCCAAGTACTTATAACTCCAGGATTTCCACGAAAATACCACATTACAATCAGCTCAACAATATTTCAAAGTGACGGCAATCACTTTGATATCCAATTCGCACATCTTAAATAATATCCTCTCAATACTTATTCAATAATAACTCATTAACATATATTAACACATATGGTTCGAGGTAACACGTTAAACAAACACATTCACATATTCGAGCACATAAAATATCACATAAAAATAAACGAGAGGGGTCAAGCCTTGTACCATTCTCGGAAACCGATCGAAAACGGAACGAAGGGGTGACAGGCTCGAATCGTCAACACAAGGCTCGAACGGCAAACTCGCGGCGCGTGATCAGCGGGGTGAGGTCCTTCTTGTGGAGTTTGCAGCAGCGGCCGGAAAACAAAGGCAGGAGATGGTGGCGGCCTGGCTCGCGTGGTTGCAGCGGTGGTCACTCGCCGGTGGTGCTGCGATGTCGCGCGACTGGGAGGTGGGAGCGACCAAGGGTTGCCGACGATTGGGACTCGACCGTGGGTACGTGGAAGGAGGAGGGGCTGTTGCTTCCTCGCCGGGGTGGTTTGCTTGTGGTGGCGGCGAGACAGCAACTCCTGGTGGTTGGTCGACCTGTTCCTGTTCGCGGCAGAGGAGTCACGGCTTGTCTGGGTCGCTGGTCGCGGCGTGACGATGTGGTTGGCCGTGGCGTGACGAGTTGTAGGTCTGCTCGGCGGTGATTGTGATCAGGTGGTGACGAGAATGGAAAATCGCAGTGAAAAGGGGATAGGTGATGGCGATCAGAAATTCGCAGAGGAGGGTGATTATCGGGACTGAGGTGAGGTTGACAATAATGAGATGACGAGATGGATTTCTCTGCTCTGCTCAATCGCGATCGAGAGATGAAGAACATGAAAAGCTACGGGTCTCACTTCTTCTTATAAATGAGCAAGAGAGATCGAGACTTAGGGTAGAAATGGGTCACTTGGGCCAAGAAAATGGGCTAAGAGATTTGCAATGTATTGGGCCACTATTAATTAACTAAATTGGGTCGAGGAAATTAATCATTTTGGGTTGGGCGTACGGGTCACCGGGCCAAAGGTTCGGTTCATCTCTCGGGCTCGACTTTACGGTTCGGTTCTCGATCGACTTAGCCGATAATTTAGCTCGGTTCGCATGACAATTAAATTAAAAACCAGATATTATTAATATTGATGGGTCTACTCCCAGATCTGGAGTAAACCGGTTGTTGTGAGCTCAGATCTGCTTGAACCGCTTCCCAATCGTTGCTAGACTGCTAGATTCCTGCAAAAACTCAACGCCGGAGGTGTTTCCGGCGTAGAGCCTCCGACGCTCAAGTCAGTATGAGAGTGATGAAGAGATGCTGCGCAGCAGCTATAGGGGAGAGTGGAAATGAATGAGAGTTAGGGTTTGGGTTACCTTGCCTCCTTTATATAGGAGTGAATACTTACTTGAAGTGCCTAAAATGCCCAAGTCGGTGGACTTGGAAGGTCCAAAATGCCCTAGTCGATTCGTCTCCCCTTGTTGCTGAGTCATCACAAGATTCCTTCTTATCCTTTGTAGTACGTAGGGCTTTGGATATGTTGCAATTGTGGTGAATCGTCTTCACCACTTTGATCCTCGAGATGTACGGAGTCGACCTCGAGAAGAGGTCGACTTATGAATATGTGCGATTTCGGAGGCTATACCTGGTTTAGCTCTGTGGTGAAGTCGTCTTCAGAGAGTCGTCATAATGGAATCGACTAGGGGAAGTTGACCTAGAGTATCTGATGTTTGGGAGTCACGCTCCTGATGTTCCTCCCTTTGATATTGACTAGTGAAAGCCGATAGACGGAAGTCGACTTGTGAGAGTCGACTAGGTCAATTTCTGCCTCTTCTCTATTGCTCTTGGTAGGATCGACTTTAGGGAAGTCGATTTGAACATGTCGATGAGGTCACGTCGACATGTGAGATGTTCGAGTGGTTCACCGGTCGAGTAATGGAGACTTCGAGCCGGGTTACCCTTATGTGGCTATATCACCTAGTCCCCCCCAGAAATTACTCTAAGCAGTCGACTGCNCCCCCCCCCCCAAAAAAAATTACTCTAAGCAGTCGATTGCTTAAGAGTAAATTTGGTTATCAATTTCTTTCCTCGTCATTCGTTTCTCGATGTCGAGGTCTTTGCCCTGCGACTCTATGTTGCTGTTGTAAGATCTTATCATTACCTTCTGGATAATTCTGACAGCCTGACACATTCCCCTTTTTTTACGAATTTTGAAATTCAAACCTGTACTTATCACAACACTTTAATTCCGCCGCCTCGAATTCCGTGACTCATCCGAACCGTTGATTTCAATTGAATCTATGGGTTAAGATTCTCCTCTATCCTGTATAAATATCTTCTCCATCGGCTCCAAATCACTTTTCACTTCCTTCTCAAACTCCCTTCTGAGCTTTCGAATTTCTCCGGTAATAAGGTGCTTCCGAGCTTCATCGGCAATCCATTCTCCGGTATCCGCAAGCTTCAAGACTTTCAATCGGCAATCATGTGTAAGTACTGCACTTTCTTTGTACTTTTTGCTCTTTTTCTTTATTTTTCGCGACTTTTTGCATCTCTTTCTGGGTTTCTCTGATCTGGAACACCCTTGCGTGTTCTTCATGTTCTTATCTTTTTGTGCGATTCTTCGGGTTAGATCTTCTTTACTTAGAGATTTCCTTGGATTTTCTGTTTGCTACTGCCTTGCCCCCCTTAATTTTTATTACAGGAATCGGGTTTTCCTTATTTGAGTCATTTTGTTAGATGCATCGACACGCACTGTGTCCTTCTCGTCTTCATTAAGTCGAGCATCACTCCGTGGTTCCAATTATCTCAGATCCATTTTCCCGTCGTTTCCCTTCCATTCTTCTGGCTCGACTTGTGATGATCTCCTCGAGTCGACTTGTCTCCTATTGGTGTTAACTCTTACTTCATGCTGACTTTCTTTTCGCCTAATCGACTTCTCTTTCGTTTCTTTTTCTAGATTCTGATTCCGACTCTTCGCCCGACACTGTCGAACTTTTGATCGACGCAGGCGCTCAATCCTCTGATTCAGTACAAGTAGTCGACTTCAAACTAGCCGATCAATCCCAAAATTCCCCTTCGGATGTATCTTCCTTCGACATCGATCAAGATGCTTATAATCAAGCGTGGATGTCGGGCGTCTTGGCTGAAGATCCCGAGTCTTCCCGCGCCAACGCGTCTCCTCGTCTCCACCTCATTCCCCGAGGTATTCCCCTTAGGATCTTGGATTTACCTGTATATAGAACTAGTCCTTCTTTGCCCATAATCGTGCCTCTTCTCGAGGCTCGAGATGTTGTTTCTATAGCATGTCCTTTAGCTAAGTCAGCTGTTTTAAACCCTTTTTGTTATGCTTCTGCAGTCGAGGTCGAGGGCTTTAGGGTGTACAGCGGTCTTCCCGCCGACTGGGAACTCGTTATTCCCAAACCTAATGACGACTTTGCTAACCCTCCACCTGGCTTTTACACCTTTTTTATCGACCAAGTGTTGTTCGGGCTTCGTTTTCCCATTCAACCAGAACTTCGTGGTATCAGCGACTTGTACGATGTACCCATAAATCAGTTTTCTTCTAATGCGATTCGCATCATGGTCGCCTTTATTGTTGTATCCCGAATAAAACTCCAATATTTCTCTCCAGAGTTCCTTTTTTATTGTTATAGCTATCGATTCATAAAAGACGCCCATTGTTTGGGTCGTCGCGCTGGTGTCACCTTTCTCAATGACCTTTCTTCCAATGTTACTAAGTGGAAATCAAAGTTTGTTTTTATCCGTCCTGCCTCCGGTACATATCCATATCCGAACGCTTGGATTACCTCCAAGGTTAAACAAAATAAACGACCACGGTGCCCCAAATTCGAGTCGATGCTGGCCGAACTCAATAAGAATACTTACAAAGCTCGTCCGCTGATCAAAGAGATGTCCCTCCTTAACCATGTCGGCCTCGTTGTCGACAAGAATCTTCCTCGTCTCGACGATCCTCGTAAGTGATTTTCATGCTCTCACTATTTTGAGTCTTTATGCTGGTGTCTGATACTTGATGCTCGTTTGTAGATTCTGTTCTCGCTCGGTTTGAGAAGTCGACGGCGGCTTGACCCACCCCTCCGAAGAAACCCGACTTCGTCTCGGGATCAGGTGCGGGAGAGACGGCAGTCGAGACGACTGCCGCAAAGAAATCAAAGGTTGCACCCCCGCCTTCGGGGAGTCAGAACAAGGCTTCGGGCTCGATTCCCCGAAAGCGGGCTCAAGATGCAGGCGACGTCACCCTTGTCCCTGGCTCGCTCAAGCGCCAGAAGACTAAAGACAAGGGCAAGGCCGTCGAGCAAACTCCTCCTCCAGGCCAGCTCGAGACGGTCACCCTCGAAAGGCCCTCCCGACTTTGGGATCATCCTCATCCGCATGAAATCGCCAAGTATTTCGACTCCATCATTCCCGCTGCCGACAAGGCCTGTGCCGACCGTGATCCCTACGACCGTGCTAGTCGTGCGCTCCTTTGTCTTTCCCGGGTAACTTAACTTTGCATTCAGTTGATGGATTTCAGTTCATGGATTTCAGTTCATGGATTTCATTATGCCCTCTCTCCTCGAGGACACCAGCTCTCCTGACTCCAACATTCGCGCTTATAAGAAGAAATGCGAAGATCTGCTTCTCGAGCTTGAGAAGAAAGATGACGACCTTTTGGCAGCTAACGCCCTTGTTGCCAAACTGAAGACTGAGAAAGCTGCCGCTCTTTCGACGGTCGACCAGCTACGGGCCGATTTGGAGAAAGCTGCGGACGACACCCTGGTCGAGAGGGAGGCTGGTGTTCTCGAGGGACGCAGAACCTTTCTCAAGTCCCCAGTAGGCTCCGTTTTCTTAGAGCATTATCGACAAGAAGCTGTCAACCTCTTCTGCAACTCTCCCGCCTTCCTCGACAAACTTTGTCCTGCTACCCTCCAGTACTTCAATTTTACTTTCGATGCATGGGAGAAGGCAGTGAAGGGTACGGAGTGTGAGGGCAGGCTCGACTGAGAGGAGGTCAAGAAGACTCTCCCTTTCCCCGTTGGTTATATGGGCGATGCGACCCTTCCTCCGGACTACCTGTGGTGGTCCGGTCTCGAAGCGAGGGCTTTCGCAAGGCCGGGCTGAGTGGTCGTCTCGAGGTTCCTCCCGCTCCTTTGGCTGGTCTGACCGAACTAGTCGGGCCAAATGGAGCGGATGATGTGGAGTCTCCCGACGTCGAGGATCGGGAAGAGTTGGCCGGGGCTGAGGGAGTCGAGGAGGTGAGAGGTGCTGGTAGTGACGATGCCGAGAAAACCCAGACTGTCGCTGCCGAGGATGATAGTGAGGCAGAAAAATCCGATGCTGAGTCTTAAAAAATTGTTCTGTTCTGCTGTTGTTTCTGTTTGTCTCCTTTGCTTTGAAAGAATTATCAGGGTATGTTGCCTCGACCTATTTTCAGGATATGTAAAGGTCGAGGCAACTCGGTATGTATTGGGTTCCGTTATCAATATAATTCTTCTCTTTTCCCTTTATTGCTTGTGTTAATTGCATTTCGAATTATCTTCGCTGTAATTTCCCGTATATCTTCTCCCCAACCCTTCTTGCAAGCTGGTCGAAGTCGAGTAAAGATTTTAGCAGCTTCATAGCTGATAAACGCTAAGTTTTTCAACTCGTCTTCTCCCCAACCCTTCTTGCGAGCTGGTCGAAGTCGAGGAAAGATTTTCGCAGCTTCATAGCTTGATAAACGCGAAGTTTTTCAACTCGTATTCTCCCCAACCCTTCTTGTGAGCTGGTCGAAGTCGAGCAACGATTTGAACTGCTTCGTAGCTGTGAAACACAAGTTTTTCAACTCGTCTTCTCCCCAACCCTTTTTGCGAGCTGGTCGAAGTCGAGCAACGATTTGAACAGCTTCGTAGTCGTGTCGATGTTCGTTATCTAGATGTGTATCAAATTTGATTGTACGAGAATTTTCATTCTGTAAACGCGTCAATTACATAATTGTGTTTACCGATGTCATGAGTGAGATTTGTGACTTGCTCGAGATTCCGTTCGAGAGTTCCAATTGTTAATGGTTGTGCTAGCCGACTTCGTAGTCGAAGGCTTCGTAGCCTGCTCGAGATTCCGCTCGAAAATTTTACAACTTCGTAGTTGTGTTAGTCGACTTCGTAGTCGAAGGCTTCGTAGCCTGCTCGAGATTCCGCTCGAGAATTTTACAACTTCGTAGTTGTGTTAGTCGACTTCGTAGTCGAAGGCTTCGTAGCTTGCTCGAGATTCCGCTCGAGAATTTTACAACTTCATAGTTGTGTTAGTCGACTTCGTAGTCGAGGGCTTCGTAGCCTGCTCGAGATTCCGCTCGAGAACTTACAACTTCGTAGTTGTGTTAGTCGACTTCGTAGTCGAAGGCTCCGTAGCCTGCTCGAGATTCCGCTCGAGAACTTAGAACTTCGTAGTTGTGTTAGTCGACTTAGTAGTCGAAGGCTTCGTAGCCTGCTCGAGATTCCGCTCGAGAATTTTACAACTTCGTAGTTGTGTTAGTTGATTTCATAATCGTTGCAAAGTTAGTCGGCTTCATAGCCGTTTTGAAAAATTTGATTTTTCATACAATCATATTGAAGTCGACGTGTAAATGTAAGAAACATAATTGAAGCATAAAACAGATTCATTTCATCATTGAATTCAATTCAGACATTGTTCAGTACAAAAAGTAATTCGAATATTGCCTTAAGCGTAAAAGCGTTTGAGATGGATCACATGCCAGGATCGCGGGAGTTGTCGACCTTCTCCATCCTCGAGTTCATATGCGCCCCTCTCGAGCACCTTTGTGATAGTGTAGGGTCCCTTCCTAGTTAGCTTCGAGCTTGCCGACATGTTTGAGAGCGTCGGCTTGTTTGAGGACGAGGTCCCCTACTTGGAATCGTCTGGTTCGGACCTTCTTGTCGAAGGCTGCTCGCATCTTCTGTTTGTATTCGACTGATCGCACCCAGGCTTCTTCTCGACCTTCCTCAATTAGGTCTAGGGCCTCTTCGATCATTTCCTCGTTTCTCCTTTCTTCGTAGAACTTCGATCTGTGGGAGTCGAGGCCGACTTCAATCGGCAATAACGCATCCATCCCATAGACCATGTGAAATGGGGATTGTCCCGTCGAACTTCTTGGAGTCGTCCTATAGGCCCATAGGGCTGTTGTCAACTCGTCGACCCAAGCTCCCGACGCTTTTTCTAGTCTTTTCTTCAATTCTTGGAGGATAGTTCGATTAGTAACTTCGACTTGCCCATTTGCTTGTGGATGCGCGACTGACGCAAATCTCTGTTTGATTCCCATGTCGAGGCACCATGCTTGGATCCGTTTTCCTTGGAATTGGGTTCCATTGTCTGAGATTAACACCTTCGGAATTCCAAATCGACAACAGATATGGTTGAACAAGAATTGTATCATCTTTTCTTCAGTAATTCGCGCCAAGGGTTCCGCCTCGACCCACTTGCTAAAATAGTCGACCGCGACCACCAAGAATTTTCTTTGTCCCGTCCCCATTGGCAACGGGCCCACCAAGTTGATTCCTCATTGCGCAAAGGGTATCGGAGAGTTGATTGTCGTCATATATTCAGCTGGAACATGGGTGACTTGGCCATGTCGCTGACACTTATCGCATTCTCGCACGAGCTTCTCCGCCATTGCTCGCACCTTGGGCCAGTAATACCCTGCTCGCAGGGCTTTGCCAGTCAGTGCTCGAGATCCTATGTGTGCTCCGCAACATCCTTCATGGGTTTCTCTCAGAACATGTATCCCTTCTTCTTCTGAAACACATCGCAGGTGGGGCCCGACCAGTGATTTCTTGTATAGAATCCCATCGACTTCGAAGTATTTGCTTAAATATCGAGCCACCTTTTTCGCCTCCTGCTTGTCTCCTGCAGGGACTCGGCCCTGCAAGAGTTCGCGGATCGATTTCCTCTAATCATCCTTCTCGTCTATTTCCATGGTTTCGCTCAGAACGCTTCCCTCGAGGTGCATCGTGGTGATATGATTTCCTCCTTTCCCTCGTTCGAGCTTGCGATTCTTGCGAGCCAGTCAGCTTGTTTGTTTTCTTCTCGCGGGATTTGTGTTTGTTTGTCCCATTTTTGTTGCTTTTTTCCTTCTTAATTTTCTTTTCTTTTTTCCCCGTTTTAGGTCTTTTCATTAGTTTTTATTAGTTTTGTAGTTTATTATTCGTCTTGTTCTCGTTTGGTTTTCTTGCGTCGTTTTTGGTAGTTTTTCGGTATTTCTCGTTTTTGGTGTGCAGGATAGAAGGTTCGAGAGGATCTATTTTCCACGATAATGGACTCGGAAGAGCGTAAGTGAGTAGAGCGTCTTGTTGGCAATACACAGGGGAAGACGGAATCAAATTCCAAGTCCAAATGACCTCGAACGGATCCAAGAAGCAAAGGTGAGCACACTGCCCTGACTGCCGCGCCGAACCCCTCGCACCGTGACACCCTTAACGGGCCTTCAGACGGACAAGTTTTCTGCGCCGCGCCGCTACGTCCCTCGCGCCGTGAAGGAGAAGACCGCCGCGCCGCGCCCGAAGCTCCACGCCGTGAAGGAGAAGACCGCCGCGCCGCGATGCTGCCACGAGGTGGACTGCAACTCCAGCGTTCATTGACGCCGCGCCGCGAGCTGCTCCGCGCCGTGAAGAAGGAACCTGCCGCGAGCTGCTCCGCGCCGCGAAGACGAAGGCTGCCGCGCCGCTGCACTCTGCTGTGCCGTGAAGAGGGAGTCCGCCGCGCCGCGCCTGGTTTCCACGCCGTGCAGTCGTCTTACGTATATAAATGAGATCGGGATTTTTGCGGAAACTCTCTCATTCGCTCTCGACTCCAAAAACACGAAAACCCTACCCCTCTTTCTCTTTCGTTCGTTTTTCATTCTCTTTTCATATTTTTGAACGTAGAACGAGGATTTGATCTTGGATTTTACTATTGCTTTTGGGATTCAACGTTGGGATTCATCAATCGTAAGATTTTCTTTTGACTTAATTGTTAAATATGAATTCTTGGGTTGTGATTACTTGTGTTAATTATTCGATTATGAGTAGCTAAATCTCTATGCTAGGGATAGGGGACTGATGTTTTGAATTCGATTGCAATTATCATATGCGTGATTGTTCAATTTGTACGAGTTAATCTTTTACTAGGGTTTTTCAATTGTCGGGCCCAAATATTGATAATTGTTGAAGGGTGACACTTCAACTTACAATTGTTTCGATTGAATTAGATTTATTCGTGCTTGAAATTGGGAATCTATTTGATTAGACGGTTAACCACCCTCTAGTCCACTTTAATCGACTCTTAGAACCGAAAGGGGAGGGGTCGGTCGAAATAGGCTCGTATGAACTAGGCTTGTTCGTAACTGTATTGCCTAGAAGTTAAATGAATTGTTAATTTTCCGTTCTAGTTTGTTCTCTTGTTATGAAAAGTTATTGAGAATGAGTGCTTGGATGTGTCGATTAGTCAAATCACTTAGCTGAAAAATCACTTGCCCATTAATTGCAATTCGAACTGAAACGGATCTCCCCGATTCCATAGCTACTCAAATCCTAATTGTTCTTCGTTACTTGCTTTCTTTATTGCTTAATTTGAATTGTCGCAGTAGTTGATAATTAAACCAAAACCAATCTTTGAATTAGTATGTTTAGGAATTTAATTTCTTTTATTTGAGTTTGAATAACGTGCAAAGTAATCCGGCTGACCTTCCTCGAGAGACACGACCCGGTGTTCGAATCTCTTGATTCTACTCCGGAAAAATATTTACAACAGTGTTAACTCAAATTTCTCCAATCCTTGTATGAGGCTTTGGATTTCCTCGACATACTTTATCATTCTATCTTCCTTTATCTCACAATTTCCCAACACCTGTCCAACGACGAGCTGCGAGTCGGAATGTGCTGCGATCTCTGTTGCCCCGCCACCGATTGCCAGTTGAATCCCTTTGATAAGTGCCTCATATTCAGCTTCATTGTTTGAGGCTTTGAATCCCATTCTGATGGCGAAGTCGAGCTGCTCGTCTTCGGGGGATACGAGGACGACTCCCAGACCAGATCCTTTGGCCGCAGAAGACCCGTCGACATGCATTATCCATTTTCTTTCCTCTCCTTTGGTGCCTTCCTGAATGAAATCGGCTAAAGCTTGGGCTTTAATGGCTCGCCTCGGCTCGTATTTGATAGAATATTCGCTCAACTCCACAGCCCACTTTACGAGTCGACCTGAGACAGTAGGGCGACCCAATGTTTCTCCCAATTGGAAATTTGTTCTAACCACTATTGTATGATTCAGGAAATAAGGCCTCAATTTTCTGGCTGTTATAACTAGTGTCAGGGCAGCTTTCTCGACTTCTGGATATCTCGTCTCCGCACCCAGGAGTACTCGACTTGTGTAGTAAATCGGCTGTTGGGAGCTTCCCTCCCGCAGCAACACTGAACTCAAAGCAAACTCCCCCACCGAAATATATAGAATCAACTCGTCACTTGGTTCTGGTTTGGTCAGCAAGGGCACTTCGCCCAGGAACTCCTTCAATTTCTCGAATGCCATCTACGCCTCGTCACTCGATTTGAAAACTGTCTTTTTCTTGAGTAATTTGAAGAAAGGGAAGCTCTTCTCGGCCGCCCGAGAGATGAATCTGCTCAAGCCTGCAATCCTTCCCGTCAGCACTTGGACTTCTCTGATGTTTCGCGGTGGAGCCATGTCGAGTATGGCCTTCACCTTATCTTGATTCACTTCGATCCCTCGCTCCGTGACGACATAACCAAGAAATCGTCCTGCCTTTACTCCAAAGGCACATTTGCTCGGATTCAACTTCATCCCAAACGTCCTAAGGGTTTTGAATGTTTCCCTTAAGTCGTCTGGGTGTGAAGTCGAGGACTTGCTCTTCACCAAGATATCATCGACGTATACTTCTATATTCCGACCGATATGACGACATAGCAATATGTTCCCTTGCTCGTTACAAAACTCACTTTACTTTGATCCTCCGGGGCCAGGGGGATTTGGTGGTATCCTTGCGATGCGTCCATCATGCTCAACATTTCGCAACCAGCTGTGGAGTCGACTAGCTGGTCGATTCTAGGCAAAGGATAATGATCTTTAGGGCATGCCAGGTTCAAGTCCCGAAAGTCGATGCACATACGGCATTTGTTTAATGCTTTCCTCACCATCACTGTGTTAGATATCCATTCGGGGAATTGGATCTCCTTGATGTGTTTGGCCTTTAGCAGTTTGTCCACCTCGACTTCAATTGCTTTGTCGATTTCAGCGCCATGGTGTCTGAGTCGCTGCTTCACAGGCTTTCTGAGGGGATCGACATTGAGTTTGTGCTCCATAACATCTGGGTCAATTCCCGTTAACTCCTCAGGAGAGAAAGCAAATATGTCCCTGAACTCCTTCAACAATCCCACTAACTGCTCTCGTAACTCGTCCTCCAACTCTCTCCCGACCTTGGTGGTTTGGCCCTCTATTTCACCGATCTGGATTTCCATCAACTCTCCATGGGGCTCGAGGTCACTCCCTCTCGGCCTCTTTTCACTCGACATCGGCTTCTTGCCCTCTTTGACCTCGGCTCGCTGGTTAGCTTTGACCGCGATCTGGTAACACGTTCTCGATAACTTTTGGTCCCCTCGAGCCTCTCCCACTCGATCACCTACGGGAAACTTCAGCTTCATGTGATAGGTCGACACGACTGCTTGAAATGCATTGAGCGCTGGTCTCCCCAGGATTACGTTGTAAGCCGATTCGACATCGACCACCACAAATCTCAACATTGTTACCTTCCTCAAGTCGCCTTCCCCCAGGACGACAGCAAGCATAGTTTCTCCTAGGGGAGCGACTTCCGAGCCATTGAATCTGAAGAGTGATGTGTGTAGGGGTGTAAGTTCAATGTCAAGCTCCATCCTCCTGAGGCATTCATAGAAAATCACGTTCACGGAACTCCCGGTGTCGACAAACACCCTTTGCACCTCGTATCCTGATATCTGCGCCGTTATCATCAAGGCGTCGTTATGGCCTTTCAACTCCACCAACGTCCGCCGGTCCAAGTTCATTACCGGTCCACTTTCGTCGACCTGCTGCACCTCGACTTTCGCGTATCGGCCTCGAGCATAGGCCTTTATTGCCCGATTGAAATCTCCATCAGTCGATCCTCCGAAAATCATGTTGATGACCCCTCTTTTTGGTGGGAGTTCCTCCTTGTCTGGTGATCTCGCCCTCTTGCGAGGACTCTTGCTCCTTTCTCGTCTCCTGCTCGACCTCTCCCGATCTTTATATATGAACTCCTTCAGGTGGCCTGCCTTTATCAACCGTACAATCTCGTCCTTCAAGTGTCGACAAGCGTCTGTGCCCGTAATCTTTGTGAAATCGACAGTATAAGTTGCTTTTGGGCTTTAGGGGTCCGTCCTTCCTCGTTCGCGGCCATCTCACCACGTCGTCGCGGATTTCCCTCTCCATAACTTCCAGAATTCTTGCGTGGGGAGCCGACAGGGGTGTATACTGAGTTGGTCTCCATCCCCTAGATCTGTCTTCACCCCTATCAGCCCTCGGGGATCCCCTTCTATCTCCTGTCGATTGGCCCTTCTTTTCCTTCTTGTCGTCTCAACTGTCGGTTTGAGACATCTTCACACTTTGCAAGTAGTCGGCTTCGGCCTCCTCGACATTCATGTATTTGGCACACCTTCCCAATACACCTTCCCACAGATGGCGCCAAATGATGGGTCTACTCCCAGATCTGGAGTAAACCGGTTGTTGTGAGCTCAGATCTGCTTGAACCGCTTCCCAATCATTGCTAGACCGCGAGATTCCTGCAAAAACTCAACGCCGGAGGTGTTTCCGGCGTAGAACCTCCGACGCTCAAGTCAGTATGAGAGTGATGAAGAGATGCGGCGCAGCAGCTATGGGGGAGAGTGGGAATGAATGAGAGTTAGGGTTTGGGTTACCTGCCTCCTTTATATAGGAGTGAATACTTACTTGAAGTGCCCAAAATGCCCAAGTCGGTGGACCTGGAAGGTACAAAATGCCCTGGTCGATTCGTCTCCCCTTGTTGCTGAGTCATCACAAGATTCCTTCTTATCCTTCGTAGTACGTAGGGCTTTGGATATGTTGCAAGTGTGGTGAATCGTCTTCACCACTTTGATCCTCGAGATGTACGGAGTCGACCTCGAGAACTAGGAGGTCGACTTATGAATATGTGCGATTTCGGAGGCTATACTTGGTTTAGCTGTTTGGTGAAGTCGTCTTCAGAGAGTCGTCATAATGGAATCGACTAGGGGAAGTCGACCTCGAGTATCTGATGTTTGGGAGTCACGCTCCTGATGTTCCTCCCTCTGATATCGACTAGTGAAAGCCGATAGACGGAAGTCGACTTGTGAGAGTCGACTAGGTCAATTTCTGCCTCTTCTCTATTGCTCTTGGTAGGATCGACTTTAGGGAAGTCGATTTGAACATGTCGATGAGGTCACGTCGACATGTGAGACGTTCGAGCGGTTCACCGGTCGAGTAATGGAGACTTTGAGCCGGGTTACCCTTATGTGGCTATATCAAATATATAATACACACAATTCAATATAAAATAATAATATTAATAATAATACAAATACGCACATTTTAATTATATGATAATATAATAATAGCAGTTAGACATTTAAGCATTAAATTGGCAACTAAATAATATTTAAACAATTAGGCATTTAAACGCACTTTGACAAATAAATCATATTAGACATTTAATAACATTCAGCACTCAATTTAATAACAATAATGATAAATAATAATAATAATAATAATAATGAAAATAAAATTTGATAAATAATTCCCAAATATTTAATAATCAAACGGGACATTACAATTATTATTATTATTATTATTATTATTATTATTATTATTATTATTATTATTATTATTATTATTTTGTGAAAGTGTTGGACTTCTTTTTCCGCCATTTTCTATTATTTTCTTGGGGATTTCATCAACGTCGCTGAATGTGTTTGCATCAACCTTTTCTTAGCCACCATTTTTGTGCAACTTTTTGAACTCACCTTTATCGAATTGAAGTTCATTTCTAGCTTTTGATCAAATTTAGGTTTAATATTACAGAGACGGAAACTGTATGTAGGTACTTATATGTTATATAGATTATGAACCAAATACAAAATGAATTTAGTTGAGCGAAAAAAAAGTTGAAATAGAGTATGTAGAATTTTTACTTTTTGTTCATCCTTAAGAGCACTTATAAAATGTTTTATATATCAATGGTGTGTGGATCCTTGGTATAAAATTAAGTAGAAAATATAAACAAAATACAAATATCACAAATGTGGTTACATAAATGGTATTTAAATAATCAAGCAATATATACTGAAACTATAATAACTATAAACACAACATATATTGAAAACTCGTCTTACACAAGATTTTACGCACATCGTAACCTTGATCTCTTTCTTATAATTGCCAACTTGGTCGGTTTTTTCATTAAGTTCTTAGTTAGGTCATCGCTTTCAACACAGCTTCGTAAATTTCCATCTCGTCTATGAAGCAGCAGCGGTGCGACTGAAAGCACCAGAAGGTGAAGACTCCTCAATCATGGCGTCGACGTCTTTGATAATATAGGGGACAAAGCCGGCGAAGTGCACTTGCAGAGTGACCTACTACTGGACGTTCTTGCTGCCGTCGAGGGAGTCAGACGCTTAGGGCTTGGCCTTCTTCATTGCCGGGAAATTGGGGTTGCGGGGCCGGCGGACGAGTCGGTGGTGGAAAAAAAAGAAGAAAAAAAAGAAGAATGGACGAAAGAGGAAGGGATGTAAAGAAAAAGAAAAAAAGAAATGAATAGGGAGGGATGAGAGAAAAATAGAGGAGAGTTAATGCAATCCCATAAAATTAGAAATCAGTTTTAATCTATAAATAAGTAAATAAAAATGCAACATATACTATACTGACTATAAAAGCAACATATACTGAAATTATTCTAATACCCGCCATACACAAGATTTTGACGCTCGTCGCTAAGCCTTGACCTCTTTTTCTTATAATTGTCGCCCTAGTTGGTTTTGTCATTCATTCTTTTTCAGTCGAATAAATGTTACGTATATAAAAACGCAACATATACTTAAAAATGTATTGACTATAAAAGCAGTATATAGGGAAATTATTTTAATGCCCATACTGAACCAGACTTTGATGCTCATTGTTAAACTTTGACATGTTTTTCTTATAATTATTGACCTGGACGGTTTTGTCATTCCTTTTTTTCTAGTTAGGCCATCGCTTTCAATGACATCGTCGTCAATTTCCATCTTGTCCATGACGCAGCGGCGGCGCGACTGAAAGCATCGAAAGGTGGAGACGCCACAATCATGGTGTCGTTTGGATCGTATAGGGGACAGAGCCGGCAAGTCGGCGAAGTGCACAGTGACCTGCTACTGGTCGATCCTCTGCCGTTGAGCGAGTCGTCAACATGGGGCTTGGCCTTCTTCATTGCCAGAAAATTGGGGTTGCGGTGCCGGCGCCGACGGACGAGTTGGCGGTGGAAGAAGAAGAAGAATAAGAAAAGGTTTAAATAAAAAAATAAAGAAATGAATAGGGCGGGGTGAGAGAGAAAGAGAGGAGAGTTAATGCAATCCAATAAAAAGTGGAAATCAATTTTAGTCCAACATAAATATAATTATATGTAAACTGACAATTCAGTATTTATACAAATAAATAGGATAATATGAGAATTTTGCTAAAAAATATTTATCACATGTAAATATGTAATAAAAAGGATATTGTTTGGGAGTAGGTAATTTTCTCTATATAAACTTATTATTATTTATGTGGACCAAGAACATTTGAGCCTATGTTCTATTCAGCCCAGCAGATGACCACCAACAGGAACACTTCACAAACGGAAAATTTTTACATATATAGACTCCATGTATCAGATATTTACACATATACGAATCCTATAAACTTAAATACAAAAGGGACTAGGATGTGATTGATTTTTTTTTTCACAATTACGGTATTGCTTTCTCTTCTAGTTAATTTTTTTTCTCTCCAAACATAATAAACATGCAATCAATTTCGATATTGTTGTCTCTCACCTAATTAGTTCATTCTCTCTCCAACATAATAAACATGCAATCAATCTGATACATAGAATTAAGGGATTCGCAATTTTATAATTTCAAACGGTTAATCGACATCTTGGATTCTGAAAAAAAAAATCGTCCAACCACCAAATATATGTTCAGATTTATTGTATATATAAATCAGATAAAAATGATCTGGCAGTTCTGTAATATTAACCTTATAGTTATACATAAGATAAACACAAAAATGCTCCCCTACCCACGGTGGGTACATGTTAATATGTCCACCTCTTATGTGGCATGCACACATTGGTGATGTTAGTATGTTAAAAAAAATAAATCACCAATGCGTGCATGCCACATAAGCGGTGGGCATATTAACATGTGCCCACCGGGGGTAGGGGAGCATTTCCCAAGATAAACAACATATAAACAATAGTAAAATGGGATTAAACATAATACACATTTCTAAATGACTGCAAAATCGAAATCGAATGTAGTTATACATAAGATAAACAACATATAAACAATTCTGAAATGGGATAAACATAATACACCTTGACATTCAAAAAACATAATCAATCATCTTAATCTTATCCATGTTAGCAATATCGACTTTTTTCTTGCTCGTTACTAATTCTTTCCTACAATACTCACCCGAGGAGGACTTTGTTCTTCATCGTCAAGGTTGATATAAAATCACCGTTCCCCTTCCAGTTTTGTTTGGGTAATTTACCAGATGGCTCGGTAGTTTGCCTTTTCGAACCTTTAGTTGTAGAACTTCTGGTGAATTGGAGCTTTTTTGGATGATTCTCGATTTTACCAATAATGGCCTTTTCTTCATCATTGACGAGCCTCGTGCAATAAATAAACAGAGTTTTTTGCTCGGCGTATGAAGATGATAGATGCAACAGAGAAATTTGGGAAGATAATGGTGGGAAGGGTGTTAGCCGGGGATGATGATTTTCTTGAGAGATAATTTGCAGTGTTAATGGTGAATCTTGAGGTTTGGAGAAGGTGACATAGAGATTTGGGTGAGATAGTGGAAGAGAAAGAGTTATGCGTTCTCCAAAAAATTGCTAACTAATTATGATTTATTTGTTTTTTAGGAAACATAATTAAATAATATTTTTGGTAAGAGTTAATCCATAATTAATGTTATCTACCGTACACTTGAAAAAAAATAATGTCTATCGTAAACTTAAAAATAAGTTTAAATGGAGTAGTAAAGAGTGTAATTTTCTCTTCACAAACCACTTGCATCTCAAATGCTTAAACCCTAAAAACAAATCAGTCCCTTTAGAAGAGTCCACCGTCTCAACCTCCCGTGCCCGCACTACTTCCAACTCTGCATCTCTTCACCGCCGCTAACAATGGTGGCTTCCGACAAGAAAACGGTACGTATCTCTATTCCTACATCTTATATTTGTATACATACATATGATTGTGATTCATGACTCATGAGGTTCTATGACTAATTTCAATCGATTTATAGAAAAGTGAATATATTACAAGACTGTGCTCAAGGCCCTCAGGAGCTCGAAAAGTCTGATTTTTATTTTCTTTTCCGTTTTTTGATATTTTTTTTATTTATATTTGAATGTGGGTTCAAAAAAATGTGTGTTTGATGTGTTTTCTTTTACTTTTTAATGTTAATTGTAGGTAAGTAGATTTTGATATCTTACAATTGCCCGCCTTGAGAAAGTCTGAGATTGAGTACTACACCATGCTCTTTAAAGTTGGTGTCCCTCATTACAATGGAAGTGGGTTTCGATTGTTTAAGCTTTGTTTATGCTCTAATATTAGCTTAATTTTTGGTCTAAGTCCTTAGTTATCTTCATGCGTGATGTGTAGAATGTTCGAATGGTTGTGCAAATTGTGTTTCTTGCATATCAATGTAGTGATATCGAATAATTATTGCAATGTTGAGTTTATTATTGTATCTAGGTTTTGTTTTGTTATCTTTTGAAGCTCATTGTTTATTTTTCAAAATTTTTTGTGTGTTCATGGTGTTCACGAGCATGTGATGCTTTTCATATCTTGTTTCATGTGATTGAGCTTCATACGGATTTTGAATTTTGACACTTCTTTTTCACTTAATACATTGCACATTTTCACTTCTTTTCATATCTTATCTCATGTGATTGAAACCCGTATTTATGCATATTTGTGATTGACTTGACATCGAAAAGAGATATTCAATTATGAAATTTGCAACGTAAGAGACTAAATAAGCCGAGAGCGTGATAAAATCTTGTGAAAAAATTAAAATCTTACAAATCGAAGGGGATAGTTGTTTATCTAGAGAGCGAGATGAGATAAATATTATATGGAGATTATTCTATGGTTTAACTTGTTAGCTAGGTGTGAACAAAGAGAGAGGGAATTCACACCCCTACTGTTTAAGCTCGCTCACAGTCAACTCAACTGAAATATGAAAATTCAAGCTCACAAATAACACCGAAAGACGAAAATTCAACCTTTGGTGAAATATATATGTAGCGAATAAGTGCATATGCACACGCCACATTGCATTGGACTTCTATTACATATTTCTTAATCTGGAAAGATTATATAAGGAAGACATGAACACAAAAGCTGAATGGGACGATGCATAAAGACAGTGACCGTAACGCCCCGAATCAGTAATAATATTAAGAACAGTTTCACTGCTCGACTATAAGTGAAATCCGTATTTTTCAGAAATTTCGAGTTATATTTTATATGCTAAATGCTCAATTATATCCTAGTTTGATAGATCATCCTTTGGAATTTTCTATGTCAACTTAAGGTCAAGATCAATTCATTAATTTGGGGTGATAATTGATATCTAATCGACTCGTGAAATTGTGGGCTTCGAACCCTAGTTTCATTCTGGGTTTATTTCCAAGTCATTCCCGAACATAACCGAGCCTTGGTATCTTGATACTTAGAATATTTTCTAAGTGCATTGAGGTATAAAAGTTCAAGTCTTAAAGCCTTATATTCGAGCCCTAGCACCTACCCGAGCTCGCTCGTGCCGAGCCTCGCGCCGAGCCTTCTCGCGCCTAGGGCCCGAGCCGAGCCATGCCCTATGCTTGGTTAAGTGTTGGGTAAGTTCCTCATAATTTTTCTAAGTCTTTTGGACCACTAGAACAAGCATTGTACTCGGCCCAAGGTCATCCCGCGAGCAGCCCGCGCAGACCCCGCGCTCAGCCCAGCAGGCCGCACCCAGGTCGTGCCGCCCCAGCAGACAGCGCCCTACTAGCGAGGTCCAACGCCAGCAGCGACAAGCCCACTTCTTGAGCCCAAATGACTAAGTTCCGGCCCATTTTCACCCAAGACCTCTTCATGCGTGTATTAAACACTTAATGAGGATTATTTAGAGCTAATATGGCCCTAATAAAGTATTAAGGAAGTCAACTCAATTAGCATGCAAAGTGGAGTGATGGGCATTTGAATATTTTATTCAAGAATGTAAGAGTTTGTCTCCACTACCTTACACCTACCACCAGACCTGTTCCCTCAGTAATTGTGCTCTAAAAAAGCCTCCTAAAACCCATGCAAGTCTACCATAAATCGTGCAAGGCATGCCAAGACCCCTCACCCAAAGTTCCATGCGCATGAGTGGAGTTTTCCCACTTAATTTGTCTCCACATTGACCAGCCTTATTCACTCCGCCCTTCCATCTATATTAGACTCATTTTTCATTCATTCTAAGCTCTTAGACCTTCAGTTGCTCGAGCATATATTGAGGGAAGTGATAGAAAACCGAGACCAAGGCTCATAGCCCCTTTGCCGCACGCGCGCCTACCCGGGTGAAGGAGGAACCGAGGTCCAAGCCATTCCAGCCAAAATCTCACGAGGCTTAGCAACTTCTAAGTGTTTCTTAGATTTTTCTAAGTCCTTTGAGACCATTAAAGCTCAGACATTCCACTCGAACCGAGCCTTAGCTTCACAAGGCCACACCTAGCCTTAACTTAAGCCTTAGCTTTCGTTTTCGTCTTTTGGTGAATGTTAGCCCGAGCCATCTCTTTCTCATAGCTATTTTATGATAAAATAAAATTTATTATGAAGTAAAATGAAGCCATGAACATTAAAATTCATGAGTTTTGGATTTTACGAATTAATGCCTTAAATTTGGAATTTGAGTTGCATGCATGCCTAAGTCAAAATTGATAGCTTAATCACCCTCATATATTATGTCTTTGATGGTTTATGAGTTTGAGCATGATTGGAGTTTGTTGCCTTGGTCAACTTGTTCATGAAATTGTGTCATTTTGGACCCCCAAGCCTAAGTTATATGCATGTGAGTTATGGCCAATGTGTTAGCCCTCAATGTCATGATTTTTGATGTTAAGTATTCGGCTCTAAGTGATTTTATAAGTTGAGAATGTTTGTTCAACGACTTAGTGTAGCCACGAGCCTTATCGGCCCTCCCGAGCCACATGCATTTTGACCCGGGGTCTCCTAGTGCCTCTTAGCATTTTTGTGCCTATTTTATCATATTGAGATGATATGTGTTGCATGTCACCGGAAAAAGTCATCGGAAGGCCGGCAAGAGCCGGCCATGGTCACTGGCCGCGCTGATGAAGATGTGGTCATCGACCCCTCTGAGCTCGAGGATGACCCGAGATCGAGTCAAGAGAAATGGCGCGCAAAAGGACGGGACGACCGTCGAGGCCATGCAAAGGAGGCTCATGGAGGCTGCGCGAGGAAGAAGCATGCAATGCGTGGACACGCGATACGCGTGCATCGCGTAATGAGGCACGTGGGAACGGGAGGCGCTAGCCAATGCAGCGCAAGGAACATGGAGATGGTGAGGACGTAGCGATGGGGACGGGTGGTTCACGAAGGACGGGCCACGATTGTGTCAACCTCGCAATAGGCGACCAGGGGTGCAATCGGCGAACTCGCGAGCAGGGAGAGGCTAGTGTGCCGGGCACTCGCTGGCTGGGTGACGCGCGAAGGGGGAGCACGCGCGTGGCACAGGCGGTAACGCTGATGAAGATGTGGTCGTCGACCCTTACGAGCCCAAGGATGAGAGCCATGATGGCCTCGAGAAATGGCGCGAGGTTAGGCAAGAAAAGGCTCGGGGACGAGCAAAAAGGGTGTGCGCTCACACTAAGGTGCGACGCGGCAATCGAGCCGTGAGACGTGCGAGTCTAGGCCGAGTAAAGAAAAGGTACGCAATGGGAAGTGCGCTCGAAAGTGAATGGGCCGACGACGAGTGTGAGGGGGTAGTGCCCGGGAAGGTGGGCAACTGGTGCACGAGGGGCGGATGTAGGGTCGATAGCGTGCACATGGGATGGCGGCGATGAAGAGGATGTGCGGGCAATGAGGAGCACGGTGACCGAGTACGAGCTGGGCGCAACGGTTGGGAACACGCGCGAGGCACTAGGCGAGCGCGGGCGATGGGCCAAACAAACGGGCGTGAGCGGCACGCGTGTGGATGGACGGGGCATGACACGCCAGGCATCGAGCGAGCGGGAGGATGATGCCGAGGGATCGAGCGTGCGCGACACCCGCGCAAGTGGCGGGGACGCGCGAGATAGGGCACGCAGTTGAGCAGCTCGGGCGATGGACGACGCGTGGTAACGCGCGCGCGACAAAGACTAGGCTTGCGAGACGGCGCGCAACACGGGCAGCTAGGGTTTGGGCGCGCGGCGACTTGGTGAACAAGCAAGAGATTTGGGCGTGATTTACTTAGCTAAATTAAGAGTCTTAGTTTGTTTAGGAGTTTGAATAAAAGGCATGTGCCTAGTAGTATTTTATTAGTTTGGTAACTCTTTATTTACAAGATATTAGTTGCCTTAGGATTTATTTACTTGCATGATTTAGGAATTCTTCTTAGACTAGGATTAGATCTATTTAGTATCTATAAATACCCACTATGTACCATTCGAAAATAAGGTTAATGAGTGAATAGAAAATCGAACGTTTGTTCAAAATTCTCGTGTGTTTTCTCTCGTGAGTTTACATAGAGTTCGTAATTGGAATAGGAGCAACATCCGAGTTTCATCACAGTGATAGAAATAGGACCAACATTCGAGTTTCGTCACACCTATCGCGAAGTACAAAGGCGTCGGCGCGCGTATTAGAAACCTATCGTGAAGGAACCAAGGCGTCGACGCAGGTTTCGAGCAATCGAGTTGGACGGAACATACAATCCTTCATCAAACGCGCGGTACGCGTAGGGGCGGATGAGCGCAAGTCCTCAACGGGCTAGGCATAGCGCGCTGCCTAGGTCAAAACCGCACGACGTGGGGCGCAAGCAATTGGACGCGTGTGACGCAGGAAAAGGCCGAGACCCCGGATGACAAGGACTAGCCGATGCGGCTAGGGTTCGGGTGCAAAGGCTTGCGGCGCAAGAGACGCGAGGGTTCTAGAAGGCCTTGGGCCGATTTTCACTAGCATATTAGGAGTCAAAATTTGGTTAGGATATTGAATAAAAGGCATGTGCATTATTAGTGTTGGTAAGTCTTTATCTACTAGATATTTAGTTGCCTTAGGATTTTATTTACTTTCATGCATTAGGAATTCTTCTTAGACTAAGATTAGCTTTATTTAGCCCTTATATATATGTCTCTATGTCATTCGATTTTAAGAAGTTATTGAAATAAAAGTTACTGAAAAATAGTTCGTGAGACAAATCTCGTGTGTTTAGAATTCGTGAGAGTTTTATCATACAAACCGAGTTTGGCAGGGCTAAGACCCGAACCATCTCAAAATCGTGAGAAGATAAGGCTAATAACCAAGTCGTCCATACCTATCGTCGAGAATAAGCCGTGGAAAAGCTTAGTTCGAGGCAATCGAGTTGAGGAGATACACGATCCTTCATCACGCGCATGCAGCGCTGCAGTGCCCGGCCCCGTGTCTGTCCGTGCCCGTGCCTGTGCCCAGCAGACACGAGGTACCGCAGTGATGCGGATGTGGCGAGGCAACTCAAGAACGCATCAAGCCGAGCCTACCATGCACGCAAGAGGCTAGCACGGCGCGCGGGTGAAACACAAACCATCAAGGCTATCGTGTGCAGGGCATGCGAAGTGGGTGAAGGGGATCCAGCGGGAGTGAGCGTACGACTGGCGCGCGGGCAAAATGCAACCGCGACGAGAGACAACGCGCGCGCAACAAGCACCTTGGGTCGTGGCGCGAAGGGCGCGGCGAGTGGCGAAGACGCGGCGAGTACCGGGGATGCGCACGATGGGGGTGCGGGAAGCGCGGGCGCGCGCGAGGCGCCAGGCGGACGAGCACGCACGATGGAATGTCACGCGACCTTAGTCCTCGAGGACTAAGGCAAGGCGCGCGGGGTCTGAGGCGGCAAGTAGGGCGGTTAGGATTTTTCGACTTGGAGTGTAAGACAAAATCACTTAGGATTCTCTACATATTTAGTTTCCTTCTTTGCATAAGATTTCTAGATTGTTTAGGATACTTAATATTTTATTGCTTTATTAGAGTTATAGCTAGATTAGGAATAGATCTATTTGATGCCTATATAAAGGTCCTTTCTCTTGTTATTTTTAATCATTCAGAAATTAATACAAAAACTAGAACATTTGTTCAAACACTTTCCCTTAGAATTCTTCTTGATTTCTTTTGCAATTTTATCGTTTCGAAGGGATGCGGTTGTGTGAACCTCCGAGACACTTATCGTCAGTTCAAGGCACGGGTTTGTGGCTTATCAACAATCGGGACACGCGATCTTCATCATTGGTGCTTTCATTGAGAGTATCAAGATCGTGTGTCTTTACCTTCCCCATCTTTCTTTTCCATCTTTTTAATTTCGTTCGAATCAATATATATATATATATATATATATATATATATATATCTTCAAGACGAGTCCACGAAGTAAAGAGCGAAAGCAAGAGAAGAAAGCCATGACCAACAAGGAGAAGAAGGACAAGATCGACAATCTTGACGTTCAAGTCCGAAGCATGAACGAAGCCATGGACACCCTCGGAGAGGGGCTCAACACAACCAAGGCATCGGTTCGTGATTTAATGGAAACCGTGAACCGAAGGTTCGATGAAATGGCGCGCGGCTTCCAACACCATGCGCGGCCACCACCGCGACAGCCAAGGCGCGAGCGACCCGAGGAAGAGGAACATTGGCATGACGAGGCCGAACACGAGGAGGACTTCGAGCAGCGGTCACAAGCATCTAATGTTCATGACCGCCCGAGACTCGACAAACCGAGGCTCACGCTGTCCACCTTCACCGGCACCGACCCCGAGGCATGGCTCAACAGGGCTGTGCAATATTTTGAGCTTAACGAGACCGAGGCAAATGACCGTGTGCGATATGCGGCCTATAACCTAGACGGCGAGGCCAACGTTTGGTGGCAATGGCACACGAGCGTTTACCGCAACTGGCAGCGGATCATCAGGTGGGCTGATTTCGAGTGCAAGTTACTCACGCGTTTCGGGACATCCGACTAACACAACTATGACGAGGCGCTCTCACGCATACGTCAGACCAGCAGCCTGCGAGATTACCTAAAGGAGTTCAAAAGGCTAGCGTGCCGAGTAAGGGGCTGGCCTGAGGCCGCAATAGTCGGGGCATTCATCGGCCGCCTCAAGTAAAACCTAGCCGCGGAGGTTCGATGGGAACGGCCTGACTCGATGCATGCGGCCATGGAGGTCGCACGACGCCGCGATGATCACCTCGCCGCTACTTGAAGGGGACAGGCGGACGCGCATTTTCCCAAGCCGCGACGCACAGCCAACATCGTACCAAGCATCCGGCCACCAAGCAGCACGCGACCACCGATCCCGGAGATCAAACGACTGTCGCTTGAAGTGATGAAGCACCGACACGAGAAGAAGTTATGCTTTAAGTGCGAAGAGAAGTTCACCCCGGGTCACCGATGCAAACAGGTGTTTGTGATTGACGTCATTGACTCAGACGATGAGGAGCCCGAGGTCGAGGAAGGCGAAGAGGAAATTAAGGTGCTCGAAGACGAAGCCGAGATCTCAATGCACGCAATGGCCGACACACGAGGGCCAAGGACGATGCGGCTACCGGCATGGGTCAAGGACCGCCGAGTGGTCGTACTCGTGGATAATAGGTCGTCGCACAATTTCATCAACACCACGCTCTCTCAAAAGCTAAAATTGCCCACGACGACGATAGAGCCATTCAAGGTCCGAGTAGCCAATGGTGAACAGCTAAAGTGCACAGAGTCCTATTGCAAGGTGCCAATCAAGGTCCAAGGAGTCACCATCAAGGCCGATCTCTACGCACTACCCTTGGTTGGACCCGACGTTATCTTAGGAGTCCAATGGCTCGAAGGATTGGGAGAAGTGACCACCAACTACAAAACCTGGGTCATGAAGTTCAAAGCGGGGGAACAACAAGTCACGTTGAAGGCCAATGAGGCCGGTGGGACCAAGGAGGTTGGTCTCAAGAGCATAAGGAAGGTTTGGCACGGGGGCGGCCAAATCTTTGCAGATGTAGTCGAGAACACGAGGGCGCCCATAACCGAGTCCGACCAGCAGCAGGGCAAGGTGCGCAGGCTACTCGAGGAGTTCGACCGAGTACTAGGCGAGCCTAATGGTTTACCGCCACACCGAGAATTCGACCACCGCATACCGTTGACCAATGGGCAGCATGCCGTGCACGTCCATCCATACCGATACGCACACTTCCAAAAGACGGAGATAGAAAGGCAAGTTGGCGAGATGCTTGAGTCCAGGCTCATCACCAGTGCTACTAGCTAAGAAGAAAGATTGCATGTGGAGGTTCTGCACCGACTATCGAGCATTGAATGTCGCGACAATCAAGGATCGCTTTCCCATACCTAGTGTCGACGACATGCTCGATGATTTAGGTAGATCACGCTACTTCTCAAAACTCGACCTTAGAGCCGTGTACCATCTGATTCGACTCCACAAAGCCGACATTCCAAAAACGGCCTTTCGCACGCACCAGGGACACTATGAGTATTTGGTGATGCCGTTTGGGCTGTGCAACGCCCCATCCACTTTTCAGTTCGCCATGAACTCTATCTTCAAGGACCATCTGCACAAATTCGTCCTAGTATTCTTCGACGACATCTTGGTCTACTCGAAGACTTGAGCCGAGCATATTGAGCACTTGCGTGTGGTGCTCGAAATCTTGGAGGCCAACTCATTTCATATCAAGCCATCCAAGTGCTCGTTTGGACAAGAGATGGTTGAATATCTTGGTCACTTTATTTCTCATGATGGCGTAAAAGTCGACCTAAGGAAGATTGAAGCTATGGTCAACTGGCCTAAACCGACGAGCCTGATGCAGCTACGCGGGTTCCTAGGGCTCACGGGCTACTATCGGAAGTTCGTGAAGGGTTATGGGACCAATGCCAAGCCATTAACTGAGATGACCAAGAAAGAAGGATTCAAGTGGACCGAAGCTAGCGAGACTGCATTTGAGAAGCTTAAGGGCGCAATGACCTCGACGCCCGTTTTAGCTATGCCAAGGTTCGATGTGTTATTTGAGGTACACACGGACGCAAGTGACATAGGCATTGGTGCGGTGCTAGTCCAAGAAGGACGTCCCTTGGCCTTTGTCAGCAAAGCACGAGGCACAACCCGACTAGGGCTGTCCGTGTACGTGAAGGAGATGCTTGCGGTCGTAGAAGCGGTGCGATGTTGGAGGCCCTATCTATTGGGGCGGCGCTTTCGAATTGCGACCGACCAGCAACCGCTAAAGCATTTGCTTGAGCAAAGGATCGTGACGCCCGTGCAACATTAGTTTGTCTCGAAAATCATGGGCTTTGACTTTGAGATAGTTTATCGACCGGGCCGACAAAACTCCGTGGTCGGTGCATTATCAAGGCGGACTGACGTCGCTGAGCTCGAAGCTATAACCGGGCCAACTTGGGAAATATGGGAAGAAGTTAGGAAGGCGCAAGAGGATGACGCCCAATGCCAAGACTTGCACCGAGAAATTGAGGCATGCGACACTGCCGTGGCTGACTACGAGCAGCACAACGACCTAGTACTACACCGGGGCCGAGTGTATGTTCCCAATAGCGGGCAACTCCGCGAGAAGATTATGCAACACTTCCGCGACTCAAAGATTGGACGACACTCGGGATTTCACCGAACATGGATGAGGATGGCCAATACCTTCTTTTGGCCGGGGCAGCAAGGCGCGGTCCGAGAATACGTCGCACGCTACGACGAGTGCCATCGCACTAAGGCCGACGCACGACGACCGGGTGGTCTACTGCAGCCTTTGCCGGTGCCCGAAAATATCTGGGAAGACATCACCATGGACTTCATCGAGGGGCTGCAAATCTCCAATGGGTTTAATGGAGTCATGGTCGTGGTAGATCGACTTACGAAGTATGCACATTTCATACCCATTACGCATCCCTACACGGTCAAATCCATCGCCAAGTTATTCATCGAGTACGTTACAAAGTTGCCGGGGTGCCACGCTCAATAGTCTCCGACCGAGACCGGATCTTTATGAGTAGCTTTTGGTCTGAATTCTTCAAGCTACAAGGGACCAAGCTATCAATGAGCTCAGCCTATCACCCGCAGACAGATGGTCAAACCGAGGTGACTAACCGCACACTAGAGTAGTACTTGCGGTGCTACATGCATCAATATCCGAAGAAGTGGGAGAATTTTCTACCATGGGGTGAATATTGGTACAATACCACTTACCATGGCTTGACCAAGACTACGCCATTCGAGCTTGTGTACGAGCGCAAACCACCTACGCTTGTGAGTTACTCAGAAGGAGGAGTGATGAACGATGAAGTTGGTAGGGAACTTGAGGAGCGAGATTTAATGGTTGTGCGAGTTAAAGAAAACACTCGAAGGCTCAATCAACCGCATGAAAACCTTTCATGACGGTAAGAGGCGCGAGGAATGTTTTGATTCAGGCAACTATGTCTACTTGAAGCTACGGCCCTTCAGACAATGCACGACTGCGCAAAGCGCCGCGATTAAGCTTGGGGTGCGCTATTACGGGCCATATCAGATTTTGAAGCGCATAGGGCAAGTATCTTATCGCCTAGAGCTGCCGGAGAGTTCGCACATCCATCCGGCCATACATGTCTCGCAACATAAAAGAAGTTTAGGTGAAGCGCACAAGTGGTGCGAAGAGCTGCCCACGACAGCCACAGATGGGCGGGCCATTGTGAGGCCAAGCCGCGCGATCGAGTATCACCAAGTAAGGAAAGTTGGACGTTATCGTTGGGAGATGTTAGTCGAGTGGGAGGGGTTGCCATCGGAGGAGGCCATTTGAGAGGATCTAGATGAGATGCACGATCAGTTTCCGGGTTTCGTCCTTGAGGACAAGAAACACTTGAAGGGGACAAGAATGATGCGGATGTGGCGAGGCAACTCAAGAACGTGTCAAGTCGAGCTTATCATGCACGCAAGAGGCTAGCACGGCGTGCGGGTGAAACACAAGCCATCAAGGCTACCGCGTGCAGGGCATGCTAAGTGGGTGAAGGCCATCCAGTGGGAGTGAGTGTACGACTGGCGCGCGCAACAAGCACCTTGGGTCGTCGCGCGACGAGTGGCGAAGACGCGGCGAGTACCGGGGACGCACACGATGGGGGCGCGGGAAACACGGGCGCATGCGAGGCGCCAGACGGACGAGCACGCGCGATGGAAGGTCACGCGACCTTAGTCCTCGAGGAATAAGGCAAGGCGCACGGGGTCCGAGGCGGCGAGTAGGGTGGTTAGGGTTTTTCGACTTGGAGTGCAAGACAAGATCACTTAGGATTCTCTACATATTTAGTTTCCTTCTTTGCATAAGATTTCTAGATTGTTTAGGATACTTAATATTTTATTGCTTTATTAGAGTTATAGCTAGATTAGGAATAGATCTATTTGATGCCTATATAAAGACCCTGTCTCTTATTATTTTTAATCATTCAGAAATTAATACAAAAACCCGAACATTTGTTCAAACACTTTGCCTTAGAATTCTTCTTGATTTCTTTTGCAATTTTATTGTTTCGAAGGGGTGCGGTTGTGTGAACCTCCGAGACACCTATCGTCGGTTCAAGGCACGGGTTTGTGGCTTATCGGCAATCGGGACACGCGATCTTCATCACGCAGCCCTAGTGCACATGATAGCGCCCAACAGCGCCTGTCCACGTCCGCGTGCAAGGTCTCGGTGCCAGTCGCACCCGGCAGCGCTGTCCAGCGTCACTGCATGCGAGGTCTCGGGCTACTCGCTCGTGCTGCGCCCAGTAGGCCTCGGTACGTGCCCAGCAGCACACCCGAGTGCCCAGTGACCTCAGGGACGCCCGACAGCACCCATGTAGCGTCAGCCCGCATCTGCCCCGTGTCCATCCGTGCCTAGCCGCACGACAGGGCCTCGATTTTCTTGGCCATGCTCAACAAGCACCCGAGAGGCACCAGCCATGCCCAGCCAGCGAATCGGACGGTTTAACAGGTGGTTCGGGTCTGTTTTGATTCGTGACTTCTGGTCCGAGTCTCCTTACAAAATTTTAGTATTTTTTCGAGCCAAACCAGTCCAGTCAAGTATGCCAGTCTAAAAATCCGGACTTAGAGTTTTTCAGCGAACCATTAGAGCGTTCTCTGTCATCCGGATAAGTGAGCCAATAGAACCGACCATCATAGCATATCATTAAGCATTACGAACATATACTTAGCATATATTTGCTTATATGTTTATGTAGCTTAAAGAGAGTCAAGCCTCCGACAGCTACCTCAGTATTCAAGCCCTTGCAATAGAAATCTACAACATATCAGGTGGGAGCCTTTACAGGACATTACGTTGCGCATTTCAGTTATCCTGTATAAGGTACGTGAGTAAGATAGTTACCCAAACGTCGAATTATCTCGTTCGAGATCGGTATATCTCCCAGGATTGGAGACCGAGGGCTTTAATATTCCACGTGGTACCCGATGGAGGCTGAGGGCCTTAATATTCAAATCGGGGTGTGCACACGAGCGGTCGAGGGCCGAGGGTCTTTTGACCACAGTTATAGAAAAGAAAAGAAAAGTTTACCATTTCAGCTCTTATATATTTAAGTCATGATATGTTATTATGGATGTTGCCTAATTCAGTACTGGTCAATATGGGGGTCATGTACTGGGTTTCCACATTATCGTTAATATCTGTACCATATCTGAAGTATGCTCGAGTCAGTTAGTTCTCCCAGGATTTGGAGGCCGAGGGCCTTAATATCCCAATCGAGGTGTGCACACGAGTGGCCGAAGTAAGGACCGATAAGGGTCTTTTAGACTACAGTTTAAGTTCAAGAAAAGTTTACAATACAACAATCATATTCATTTCTATGCAGCTTTTAAGTTTATGTTTACAGTTAAGATTATTTCAGTTCCAGTTTTCCCACGAGCATGCAGAGGTGTCACACTCCCATAGTTATTCCCATAGTTAAAATCCATGAACATGTATAAATTTGTAATATGTATGTGTGTATTATGTATTATCCAGTTAAGCTTCCGCTAAACTAAACAGTGCGAGATAGTCGAACCTGCATGTGTGATTCCATTTTCTCCACAGTGGATTAATTTGGTGGCATGTTTTACTAAGTAAGATAAGAAAGTTTTTGTAGCATCCCGCAAATAAGGAAGTGTTTTCGAAAACCATCTCGCACGATCTTTCGAAAATAAAAGCAAAAATTTAACTATGATTTTTCAAAGCTAGTAAGGAGGGGTGTTACAGCTTGGAATCAGAGCGCGGTTAGCATTCTGGATACTTTAAAAGTTTTAGAAAAAGCATGACCACGCCACGCTCACTCCGCGTTGACTCCGAGGTAAGTCACCTGACTCAGTTTTAAGTTTTGCAAATGCTTATTTAAGTTCAAGTATGGTGCCTAAATAAGTATCCTCCTATAAGAAAGAGAACTTCAGAAAGTTGAGCTAAGACAAAGAACTCTGGATAGAACTCTAGAACAGCTAAGTCCAAGGACTCTAGCCTAAGTCAGAACTCTAGCCAGAACTCAGAAGAGTTAAGTACACCAGAACTCTAGCCAAACAGCTAAGTCCAAGGACTCTAGCCTAAGTCAGAACTCTAGCCAGAACTCAGAAGAGTTAAGTACACCGGAACTCTAGCCAAGCTAGGTGTTTCTGGTTTCATCAAACATTTCAAGTCTGGTATGGCTATTTCTCAATTGGCTACACTGTTCTCGTTAAAAAGTTAGTTGCTATCTAGAGTGGTGTCCCACAGAGCTCCGAACCCACTCGTCGAGTGGGAACAGGCTGTAGTCATGGGCCAACTCCAAGGATTGGTAGAACGACTACTAGCATAAGAGGATGAAGGATGAGTATGATCAGATGACATGCGACCAGCATTGAGAGATTCTGAAAGCAAAAAAATTTTCAACCGCGTCTTAATCGTGGCAGATGAAGCAAGAGTCCAGTGCCTTTCAGCATGGGGCCACTGGGTAGAGGAATACGACCGCAAATTCGCTGATAAGAGCGTTTGTGCTCGTCACCTCATAGACACCGAGGAGAAGAAAGCATCGCATTTTTGGAGACATGCTATTAGTGTATGTTTTCGTAGATGCGTTTGGGATCGCAAGATAAATGACTTTAACTTGATCCTCGACATGGATTGGCTGTCGAGGTACCATGCAGACATCAGATGTTGTGACACTGCACGTGACCGAAGGAGCTTCAGGAGTTGAAGGCTCAAATTCAGGAGTTGTTGAGTCCCGGTTTCATCCAATTGAGCGTGTTCACCTTCGGAAGCACATGTCCTCTTTGTCAAGAAGAAGGATGGGTCTATGCGTATGTGCATCGACTACCGGGAATTGAACCAGTTAATGGTGAAGAACAAGTATCTGCTTCCCAGGATAGAGGATTTATTCATTCAGCTGAGGGGAGCCAGCGTGTTTTCCAAGATAGATCTCCGCTCTGGTTACCATCAGCTGAATATCAAGGAGGTCGATGTGGCCAAAGCAGCTATCAGAACGAGATACAGTCACTATGAGTTTATAGTGATGCAATGCGCCTGCAGTATTCATGGATCTCATGAACCGTGTTTCCCATTAATTCCTGGACCAGTTTGTCATTGTCTTCATTGATGACATTTTGGTCTATTCGCGTAGTCCTGAGCAGCATGAGGAGCACTTGAGGATCGCTTTGGAGACTCTTCTGCGTGAGAAGTTGTACGCCAAGTTCTCCAAGTGCGAATTTTGGCTCGATCAAGTGGCTTTTCTAGGCCACATCGTCACATCCAGAAGGATTAAGCTAGACCCAAGTAAATTTGAAGCAATTTGGAACTGGTCGACATCAAGAAAAGCCACCGAGGTTTAAAGTTTTCTCAGTTTGGCATGCTATTATAGACAATTCATCGAGGGGTTTTCGAAGATTGGCCTACCCTCGTCCCGTTTGACTAGGAAGTCGGTGAAGTTTATGGGACAGTCGTTGTGAGTCGAGCTTCCAGGAGCTCAAAGTGAGGCTGACGACGGCACACGTGTTGACTATTCCGGACCCCACACAGGGCTTCACTATCTGTAGTGATGCCTCGAAGCAGGGTCTAGGTTGTGTTTTGATGCAAGATGGCAGGGTTGTGGCTTATGCGTCCCGTCAACTAAATCCACACGAGGTGAACTACCCGACTAACGACCTTGAGTCAGCAGTAGTGGTTCACGCCCTGAAGATATGGAGGCATTACTTATATGGAGGCCGATGCGAAATTTTCACAGACCATAAGAGCCTGCAGTATATCTTCACGCAGAAGGAGCTCAACATGCGCCAAAGGCGATGGTTAGAGCTAGTGAAAGATTATGACTGTACCATCAACTACCATCCGAGGAAGGCGAACGTAGTTGCCGACGCACTTAGCTGTAAGGGAAAGGGCGAGTTGGCCTGTATGATTACTTAGCAGCGTCAGCTCATTCGAGATTTTGCACAGATGCAATTAGAGGTCGTCGAATCACCTTCCAAGTTGTCAGTTGTGGGAGGTATTCGAGCGATGAGGATGTCGCCAATGCTCCGAGACAGGATCCGACGGGATCAAACCTTTATCGAGTTCGTTCGCCTCGATGGGGGCAAAGATTCATGCCGGAGGAGTAGAGGGCTTTTACCGAGGCACAGATGGTGCCTTACAGTACAAAGGAAGGATCGTTGTGCCGAACGTCGAGGCCCTGAAGAAGGAGATTTTGACCGAGGCACACAGTGCTCCAAATTTGGGTTGTTGTGGACCAGCTGACAAAGTCGGCCCACTTTATGCCTGTTAAGATGGACATATCCATGTGCAGATGACCGAGACGTACCTCCGTGGAATCGTTCGACTTCGAGGCGTTCCAGCCGAGATTATATCAGATAGAGATCCCCAGTTTACTGGCCATTTCTGGGAGAGTTTGAACGAACCCATGCGGAGGAAATTGACGTTTAGCTTCGCTTATCATCCACAGACCGACGGACAGTCGGAATGGACCATACAGACGCTTGAGGACATGCTCCGAGCTTGTGTTCTAGAGCGTGGTGTCTCGTGGGAGAAATTGTTACCCGCTGTGGAGTTTGCCTATAACAACAACTATCACTCGTAGATCAAGATGGCGCCGTTCGAAGCTTTATACGGTCACAAGTGGCGCTCACCCCTTTATTGGGATGAAGTCGGCCGGAAATAGGTTCTCGGTCCCAAGTTGATCGAGGACACGGTACAAAAGGTTACCGAGATCCGAGCGAAGCTAAGAGATGCACAGAGCCGACAGAAGGCCTACGCTAACAAGCGTAGAAGGGAGCTTGAGTTTCAGCAGGGAGACAAGGTGTTCCTGAAAGTCATGTCGATGAAGGGAGTTGTACGATTCGGGAAGAGGGAGAAGCTGCAGCTTGATTCATAGGGCCATTCGATATTCTCAAACGAGTTGGCGTAACAGCCTACCGTCTGGCGTTACCCCCAGAGCTCTCGGGTGTACACGACGTCTTCCATGTGTCGATGTTGAGAAAGTATGTGTACGATCTGAGCCACGTAGTGAACTTTGGCGAGCTAGAGGTCGGGCAGAGGCTAACGTATGATGAGTAGCCGGTAGCAGTTCTAGACCGGAAGGTCCGTCGGCTGAGGAACAGAGATATAGAGCTCGTCAAAGTTTGCAGGAGTCGCCACAACGAGTCAGAAGCCACTTGGGAGAGAGATGCCGAGATCAGAGCTCGTTAACCAGATTTTGAGTTTTGAGATCTTTAGATATATATCTATGTACTTTTATTTTATGTTCTGCATATAGTTTTATAGTAGGAGTTCTAGCCAAGCACCTTAGTTTTTTATTTTCGGGGATGTAAATATTTTAAGGAGGATAGGTTGTAACGCCCCGAATCAGTAAAAATATTAAAAACGGTTTCACTGCTCGACTATAAGTGAAATCCGTATTTTTTAGAAATTTTGAATAATATTTTATATGCTAAATGCTCAATTATATCCTAGTTTGATATATCATCCTTTGAAATTTTCTATGTCAAGTTAAGGTCAAGTATGGGGACTAAATAACTATCCTCCTATAAGAAAGAGAATTCTAGAAAGTTGAGCTTAGACCAAGAACTCTAGATAGAACACTAGAACAGCTAAGTCCAAGGACTCTAGCCTAAGTCAGAACTCTAGCCAGAACTCGGAAGAGTGAAGTACACCGGAACTCTAGCCAAGCTAGGTGTTTCTGGTTTCATCAAACATTTCAAGTCTGGTATGGCTATTTCTTAATTGGCTATACTGTTCTCGTCAAAAAGTTAGTGGCTATTCAGAGTGGTGTCCCACAGAGCTCCTAACCCACTCGTCAAGTGGGAACAGGCTGTAGTCATGGGCCAACTCCAAGGATTAGTAGAATGACTACTAGCATAAGAGGACGAAGGATGAGTATGATCAGATGACATGGACCAACACTGAGAGATTCTGGAAGCAAAGAAATTTGCAACCGCGTCTTAATCGCGGCAGATGAAGCAAGAGTCCAGTGCCTTTCAGCATGGGGCCACTGGGTAGAGGAATACGACCGCAAATTCGCTGATAAGAGCGTTTGTGCTCGTCACCTCATAGACACCGAGGAGAAGAAAGCATCGCATTTTTGGAGACATGCTATTAGTGTATGTTTTCGTAGATGCGTTTGGGATCGCAAGATAAATGACTTTAACTTGATCCTCGACATGGATTGGCTGTCGAGGTACCATGCAGACATCAGATGTTGTGACACTGCACGTGACCGAAGGAGCTTCAGGAGTTGAAGGCTCAAATTTAGGAGCTGTTGAGTCCCGGTTTCATCCAATTGAGCGTGTTCACCTTCGGAAGCACATGTCCTCTTTGTCAAGAAGAAGGATGGGTCTACGCGTATGTGCATCGACTACCGGGAATTGAATCAGTTAATGGTGAAGAACAAGTATCTGCTTCCCAGGATAGAGGATTTATTCATTCAGCTGAGGGGAGCCAGCGTGTTTTCCAAGATAGATCTCCGCTCTGGTTACCATCAGCTGAATATCAAGGAGGTCGATGTGGCCAAAGCAGCTATCAGAACGAGATACAGTCACTATGAGTTCATAGTGATGCAATGCGCCTGCAGTATTCATGGATCTCATGAACCGTGTTTCCCATTAATTCCTGGACCAGTTTGTCATTGTCTTCATTGATGACATTTTGGTCTATTCGCGTAGTCCTGAGCAGCATGAGGAGCACTTGAGGATCGCTTTGGAGACTCTTCTGCGTGAGAAGTTGTACGCCAAGTTCTCCAAGTGCGAATTTTGGCACGATCAAGTGGCTTTTCTAGGCCACATCGTCACATCCAGAAGGATTAAGGTAGACCCAAGTAAATTTGAAGCAATTTGGAACTGGTCGACACCGAGAAAAGCCACCGAGGTTTAAAGTTTTCTTAGTTTGGCATGCTATTATAGACAATTCATCGAGGGGTTTTCGAAGATTGTCCTACCCTCGTCCCGTTTGACTAGGAAGTCGGTGAAGTTTATGGGACAATCGTTGTGAGTCGAGCTTGCAGGAACTCAAAGTGAGGCTGACGACGGCACACGTGTTGACTATTCCGGACCCCACACAGGGCTTCACTATCTGTAGTGATGCCTCGAAGCAGGGTCTAGGTTGTGTTTTGATGCAAGACGGCAGGGTTGTGGCTTATGCGTCCCGTCAACTAAATCCGCACGAGGTGAACTACCCGACTAACGACCTTGAGTCAGCAGTAGTGGTTCACGCCCTGAAGATATGGAGGCATTACTTATATGGAAGCCGATGCGAAATTTTCACAGACCATAAGAGCTTGCAGTATATCTTCACGCAGAAGGAGCTCAACATGCGCCAAAGGCGATGGTTAGAACTAGTGAAAGATTATGACTGTACCATCAACTACCATCCGAGGAAGGCGAACGTAGTTGCCGACGCACTTAGCTGTAAGGGAAAGGGCGAGTTGGCCTGTATGATTACTTAGCAGCGTCAGCTCATTCGAGAGTTTGCACAGATGCAATTAGAGGTCGTCGAATCGCCTTCCAAGTCGTCAGTTGTGGGAGGTATTCGAGCGATGAGGATGTCGCCCATGCTCCGAGACAGGATCCGACGGGATCAAACCTTTATCGAGTTCGTTCGCCTCGATGGGGGCGAAGATTCATGCCGGAGGAGTAGAGGGCTTTTACCGAGGCACAGATGGTGCCTTACAGTACAAAGGAAGGATCGTTGTGCCGAACGTCGAGGCCCTGAAGAAGGAGATTTTGACCGAGGCACACAGTGCTCCAAATTTGGGTTGTTGTGGACCAGATGACAAAGTCGGCCCACTTTATGCCTGTTAGGATGGACATATCCATGTGCAGATGACCGAGACGTACCTCCGTGGAATCGTTCGACTTCGAGGCGTTCCAGCCGAGATTATATCAGATAGAGATCCCCAGTTTACTGGCCATTTCTGGGAGAGTTTGAACGAACCCATGCGGACGAAATTGACGTTTAGCTTCGCTTATCATCCACAGACCGACGGACAGTCGGAATGGACCATACAGACGCTTGAGGACATGCTCCGAGCTTGTGTTCTAGAGCGTGGTGTTTCGTGGGAGAAATTGTTACCCGCTGTGGAGTTTGCCTATAACAACAACTATCACTCGTAGATCAAGATGGCGCCGTTCGAAGCTTTATACGGTCACAAGTGGCGCTCACCCCTTTATTGGGATGAAGTCGGCCGGAAATAGGTTCTCGATCCCAAGTTGATCGAGGACACGGTACAGAAGGTTACCGAGGTCCGAGCGAAGCTGAGAGATGCACAGAGCCGACAGAAGGCCTACGCTAACAAGCGTAGAAGGGAGCTTGAGTTTTAGCAGGGAGACAAGGTGTTCCTGAAAGTCATGTCGATGAAGGGAGTTGTACGATTCGGGAAGAGGGAGAAGCTGCAGATTCATAGGGCCATTCGATATTCTCAAACGAGTTGGCGTAACAGCCTACCGTCTGGCGTTACCCCCAGAGCTCTCGGGTGTACACGACGTCTTCCATGTGTCGATGTTGAGAAAGTATGTGTACGATCTAAGCCACGTAGTGAACTTTGGCGAGCTAGAGGTTGGGCAGAGGCTAACGTATGATGAGTAGCCGGTAGCAGTTCTAGACCGGAAGGTCCGTCGGCTGAGGAACAGAGATATAGAGCTCGTCAAAGTTTGCAGGAGTCGCCACAACGAGTCAGAAGCCACTTGGGAGAGAGATGCCGAGATCAGAGCTTGTTAACCAGATTTTGAGTTTTGAAATCTTTAGATATATATCTATGTACTTTTATTTTATGTTCTGCATATAGTTTTATAGTAGGAGTTCTAGCCAAGCACCTTAGTTTTTTATTTCCGAGGATGTAAATATTTTAAGGAGGATAGGTTGTAATGCCCCGAATCAGTAAAAATATTAAGAACGGTTTCACTGCTCGACTATAAGTGAAATCCGTATTGCTTAGAAATTTTGAGTAATATTTTATATGCTAAATGCTCAATTATATCCTAGTTTGATATATCATCCTTTGAAATTTTCTATGTCAAGTTAATGTCAAGTATGGGGACTAAATAACTATCCTCCTATAAGAAAGAGAATTCTAGAAAGTTGAGCTTAAACCAAGAACTCTAGATAGAACACTAGAACAGCTAAATCCAAGAACTCTAGCCTAAGTCAGAACTCTAGCCAGAACTCAGAAGAGTGAAGTACACCGGAACTCTAGCCAAGCTAGGTGTTTCTGGTTTCATCAAACATTTCAAGTCTGGTATGGCTATTTCTTAATTGGCTATACTGTTCTCGTCAAAAAGTTAGTGGCTATTCAAAGTGGTGTCCCACAGAGCTCCGAACCCACTCGTCAAGTGGGAACAGGCTGTAGTCATGGGCCAACTCCAAGGATTAGTAGAATGACTACTAGCATAAGAGGACGAAGGATGAGTATGATCAGATGACATGGACCAACACTGAGAGATTCTGGAAGCAAAGAAATTTGCAACCGCGTCTTAATCGCGGCAGATGAAGCAAGAGTCCAGTGTCTTTCAGCATGGGGCCACTGGGTAGAGGAATACGACCGCAAATTCGCTGATAAGAGCGTTTGTGCTCGTCACCTCATAGACACCGAGGAGAAGAAAACATCACATTTTTTGAGACATGCTATTAGTGTATGTTTTCTTAGATGCGTTTGGGATTGCAAGATAAATGACTTTAATCTGATCTTCGGCATGGATTGGTTGTCAAGGTACCATGCAGACATCAGATGTTGTGACACTGCACGTGACCGAAGGAGCTTCAGGAGTTGAAGGCTCAAATTTAGGAGCTGTTGAGTCCCGGTTTCATCCAATTGAGCGTGTTCACCTTCGGAAGAACATGTCCTCTTTGTCAAGAAGAAGGATGGGTCTATGCGTATGTGCATCGACTACCGGGAATTGAATCAGTTAATGGTGAAGAACAAGTATCTGCTTCCCAGGATAGAGGATTTATTCATTCAGCTGAGGGGAGCCAGCGTGTTTTCCAAGATAGATCTCCGCTCTGGTTACCATCAGCTGAATATCAAGGAGGTCGATGTGGCCAAAGCAGCTATCAGAACGAGATACAGTCACTATGAGTTCATAGTGATGCAATGCGCCTGCAGTATTCATGGATCTCATGAACCGTGTTTCCCATTAATTCCTGGACCAGTTTGTCATTGTCTTCATTGATGACATTTTGGTCTATTCGCGTAGTCCTGAGCAGCATGAGGAGCAGTTGAGGATCGCTTTGGAGACTCTTCTGCGTGAGAAGTTGTACGCCAAGTTCTCCAAGTGCGAATTTTGGCTCGATCAAGTGGCTTTTCTAGGCCACATCGTCACATCCAGAAGGATAAAGGTAGACCCAAGTAAATTTGAAGCAATTTGGAACTGGTCGACACCGAGAAAAGCCACCGAGGTTTAAAGTTTTCTCAGTTTGGCATGCTATTATAGACAATTCATCGAGGGGTTTTCGAAGATTGTCCTACCCTCGTCCCGTTTGACTAGGAAGTCGGTGAAGTTTATGGGACAGTCGTTGTGAGTCGAGCTTCCAGAAACTCAAAGTGAGGCTGACGACGGCACACGTGTTGACTATTCCGGACCCCACACAGGGCTTCACTATCTGTAGTGATGCCTCGAAGCAGGGTCTAGTAGAATGACTACTAGCATAAGAGGACGAAGGATGAGTATGATCAGATGACATGGACCAACACTGAGAGATTCTGGAAGCAAAGAAATTTGCAACCGCGTCTTAATCGCGGCAGATGAAGCAAGAGTCCAGTGTCTTTCAGCATGGGGCCACTGGCTAGAGGAATACGACCACAAATTCGCTGATAAGAGCGTTTGTGCTCGTCACCTCATAGACACCGAGGAGAAGAAAACATCACATTTTTTGAGACATGCTATTAGTGTATGTTTTCTTAGATGCGTTTTGGATTGCAAGATAAATGACTTTAACCTGATCTTCGGCATGGATTGGTTGTCAAGGTACCATGCAGACATCAGATGTTGTGACACTGCACGTGACCGAAGGAGCTTCAGGAGTTGAAGGCTCAAATTTAGGAGCTGTTGAGTCCCGGTTTCATCCAATCGAGTGTGTTCACCTTGGGAAGCACCTGTCCTCTTTGTCAAGAAGAAGGATGGGTCTATGCGCATGTCCATTTACTACCAAGAATTGAACCAGTTAATGGTGAAGAACAAGTATCCGTTTCTTAGGATAGATGATTTATTCGATCAGCTGAGGGGAGCCAGCGTGTTTTCCAAGATAGATCTCCGCTCTGGTTACCATCAGCTGAAGATCAAGGAGATCGATGTGGCCAAAACAGCTTTCAGAACGAGATACAGTCACTATGAGTTTGTAGTGATGCTGTTTGGCTTGAGCAATGCGCCTGCAGTATTCATGGATCTCATGAACCGTCTTTCCATCCATTCCTGGACCAGTTTGCCATCGTCTTCATTGATGACATTTTGGTCTATTCGCGTAGTCCTGAGCAGCATGAGGAGCACTTGTAGACCGTTTTGGAGACTATTCGGCCTGAGAAATTGTACGCCAAGTTCTCCAAGTGCGAATTTTGGCTCGATCGAGTGGCTTTTCTAGGCCACATCGTCACATCCAGAGGGATTGAGGTAGACCCAAGTAAATTTGCAGCAATTCGAAAGTGGTCGACACCGAGAAATACCACCGAGGTTCGGAGTTCTCTCGGTTTGGCAGGCTATTATAGACGATTCATCGAGGGGTTTTCGAAGATTGCCCTACCCTTGTCCCGTTTGACGAGGAAGTCGGTGAAGTTTGAGTGGGACAATCGTTGTGAGTCGAGCTTCAGGAGCTCAAAGCGAGGCTTACAACGGCACACGTGATGACTATTCTGGATCCTACACAGGCCTTCACTATCTACAGTGATGCCTCGAAGCAGGTCTAGGTTGTGTTTTGATGCAAGATGGCAGAGTTGTGTCTTATGCGTCCCATCAACTAAAGCCGCACGAGGTGAACTACCGGGCTCGCGACCTTGAGTCGGCAATAGTGGTTCACGCCCTGAAGATATAGAGGCATTATTTGTATGGAGGCCGATGCGAAATTTTCACAGACCGTAAGAGCCTGCAGTATATCTTCATGCAGAAGGAGCTCAATATGCGCCAAAGGCGATGGTTAGAGCTAGTGAAAGATTATGACTGCACCATCAACTACCATCCGGGGAAGGCGAACGTAGTTGCCGACGCCCTTAGCCATAAGGGAAAGGGCGAGTTGACCTGTATGATTACTCAACAGCGTCAGCTCATTCGAGAGTTTGCACAGATGCAGTTAGAGGTCGTCGAATCACCTTTCAAGTTGCCAGTTGTGGGAGGTATTTGAGCGATGAGGATGTGGCTCATGCTCTGAGACAGGATCCGACGGGATCAAGCCTTTGACGAGTTCATTCGCTCGATGGGGGAGAAGATTCATGCCTGAGGAGTATAGGGCTTTTACCGAGGCACAGATGGTGCCTTAGAGTACAAGGGAAGGATCTATGTGCCGAACGTCGAGGCCCTGAAGAAGGAGATTTTGAACGAGCCGCACAGTGCTCCATACTTGGCGCACCTCGGTAGCACTAAGATGTATCACGACTTGAAAAGGTCATTTTGGTGGAAGGGGATGAAGCGAGACGTCGCCTAGTTTGTAGAGAAGTGCGTGGTTTGCCAGTAGGTGAAGGCCGAGCATAAGGTTCCACCGGGTCTCCTGCAGCCTTTAGAGATCCCACAGTGCAAATGGGAGAATCTGACCATAGATTTTGTCATGGGATTACCGATGTCGCAGGAACACCACGACCCAATATGGGTTGTTGTGGACCAGCTGACGAAGTCGCCCCACTTTATGCCTGTTAGGATGGACATGTCCATGGAGCAAATGGCCGAGACGTACCTCCATGGAATCGTTAGACTTCACGGCGTTTCAGCCGAGATTATATCACATAGAGATCCCCGGTTTACTGGCCATTTCTGGGAGAGTCTGAACGTATCCATTGGGACGAAATTGAAGTTTAGCTCCGCTTATCATCCACAGTCCGACGGACATTCGGAATGGACCATACAGACGCTTGAGGACATGCTCCGAGCTTGTGTTCTAGAGCATGATGTTTCGTGGAAGAAATTGTTACCCACTGTGGAGTTTGCCTATAACAACAACTATCACTCGTCGATCAAGATGGCATCGATCGAAGCTTTATACCGTCGCAAGTGCCGCTCACCCCTTTATTGGGATGAAGTCGACGAGAAACAGGTTTTCGGTCCCAAGTTGATCGAGGACACGGTACAGAAGGTAGCCGAGAACCGAGCGAAGCTGAGAGATGCACAGAGCCGACAGAAGGCCTACGCTAACAAGAATAGAAGGGAGCTTGAGTTTGAGCAGGGAGACAAGGTGTTCCTGAAAGTCACGTCGATGAAGGGCATTGTGCGATTCGGGAAGAGGGGGAAGCTGCAACCCCGATTCATAGGGCCATTCGATATTCTCGAACGAGTTGGTGTAACAGCCTACCCTCTGACGTTACCCCCGGAGCTCTCGGGTGTACACAACGTCTTCCATGTGTCGATGTTGAGAAAGTATGTGTACGATCCGAGCCACGTAGTGAACTTTGGCGAGCTAGAGGTCGAGCAGAAGCTGACGTATAATGAGCAGCCGGTAGTAATTCTGGACCGGAAGGTCCGTCGGCTGAGGAACAGAGATATAGAGCTCGTCAAAGTTTGCTGGAGTCGCCACGATGAGTCGGAAGCCACTTGGGAGAGAGAGGCCAAGATCAGAGCTCGTTATCCAGATTTCGAGTTTTGAGATCTTCATATGTATATTTATGTACTTTTATTTTATGTTCTGCATATAGTTTTATAGTAGGAGTTCTGGCCTAGCACCTTAGTGTTGTATTTTCAACGACAGACATATTTTAAGAAGATAGGTTGTAACGCCCCGAATCAGTAATAATATTAAGAACGGTTTCACTACTCGACTATAAGTGAAATCCGTATTTTTCTGAAACTCCGAGTTATATTTTATATGCTAAATGATCAATAATATCCTAGTTTGATAGATCATCCTTTGGAATTTTCTACGTCAAGTTAAGGTCAAGATAAATCCATTAATTTGGGGTGATAATTTATATCTAATCGACTCGAGAAATTATGGGCTTCGAACCCTAGTTTCATTCTGGGTTAATTTCCAAGTCATTCCCGAGCATAACCTAGCCTTGGTATTTTGATACTTAGAATATTTTCCAAGTGTATTGAGTTATCAAAGTTCAAGTCTTAAAGCCTTATATTCGAGCCCTAGCACCTACTTGAGCCCGCTTGTGCCGAGCCTCGCGCCGAGCCTTCCCGCGCCCAAGGCCCGAGCCGAGCCATGCCCTATGCTTGGTTAAGTGTTGGGTAAGTTCCTCATAATTTTTCTACGTCTTTTGGACCACTAGAACAAGCATTGTACTCGTCCCAAGGTCATCCCGCGAGCAGCCAGCGAAGACCCCGCGCTCAGCCCAGCAGGCCGCGCCCAGCCAGCGAGGTCCAGCGCCCAGGCCAGGCGCCAACAGCGACAAGCCCACTTCTTGAGCCCAAATGACTAAGTTCCGGCCCATTTTCACCCAAGACCTCTTCATGCTGTATTAAACACTTAATGAGGATTATTTAGAGCTAATATGGCCCCGATAAAGTATTAAGGAAGTCAACTCAATTAGCATGCAAAGTGGAGTGATGGGGCATTTGAATATTTTATTCAAGAATGTCAAAGTTTGTCTCGACTACTTTACACCTGCCACCAGACCTGTTCCCTCAGTAATTGTGCTCTGAAAAAGCCACCTAAAACCCATGCAAGTCCACCTTAAATCGTGCAAGGCATGCCAAGACCCCTCACCCAAAGTTCCATGTGCATGAGTGGAGTTTTCCCACTTAATTTGTCTCCCCATTGACCAGCCTTGTTCATTCCGCTCTTCCATCTATATAAGACTCATTTTTCAGTCATTCTAAGCTCTTAGACCTTTAGTTGCTCGAGCATATATTGAGGGAAGTGATAGAAAACCGAGACTAAGGCTCACAGCCCCTTTGCCGCGCGCGCGCCCACCCGGGTGAAGGAGGAACCGAGGTCCAAGCCATTCCAACCATAATCTCACGAGGCTTATCAACCTATAAGTGTTTCTTAGATTTTTCTAAGTCTTTTGAGACCATCAAAGCTCAGCCATTCCACCCGAACCGAGCCTTAGCTTCGCAAGGCCGCACCTAGCCCTAACTCAAGCCCTAGCTTTCGTTCTCGACTTTTGGTGAAGGTTAGCCCTAGCAATCTCTTTCACATAGCTATTTTATGATAAAATAAAATTTATCATGAAGTAAAATGAAGCCATGCACGTTGAAATTCATGAGTTTTGGATTTTACGAATTAATGGCCTTAAATTTGGAATTTGAGTTGCATGCATGCCTAAGTCGAAATTGATAGCTTAATCACCCTCATATATTATGTCTTTGATGGTGTATAAGTTGGTGCATGATTGGAGTTTGTTGCCTTGATAAACTTGTTCATGAAATTTTGTCATTTTGGACCCCCGAGTCTAAGTTATATACATGTGAGTTATGACCAATGTGTTAGCCCTTAAAGTCAAGATTTTTGATGTTAAGTATTCAGCTCTAAGTGATTTTATAAGTTGAGAATGTTTGTTCGGTGACTTAGTGTAGCCACGAGCCTTATCGGCCCTCCCGAGCCACATGCATTTTGACCCGGGGTCTCCTAGTGCCTCTTAGCATTTTTGTGTCTATTTTATAATAAGATGATATGTGTTGCATGTCACCGGAAAAAGTTGTCGGAAGGCAGGCAAGGGCCGGCCATGGTCACTGGCCGCGCTGATGAAGATGTAGTCATCGACTCCTCTGAGCCCGAGGATGACCCGAGCTCGAGTCAAGAGAAATGGCCCGCAAAAGGTTGGGATGACCGCCGAGGCCATGCAAAGAAGGCTCATGGAGGCTGCGCGAGGAAGAAGCACGCGATGCGTGGACCCGCGATACGCGTGGATCGCGTAATGAGGCGCACGGGAACAGGACGGGCGAGAAGGCCCGACAGGAAGATGGCGAGGACATAGCGATGGGGACGGGTGGTTCGCGAAGGACGAGCCACGATTGGGTCAACCTCGCAATAGGCGACCAGGGGTGCAATCGGCGAACCCGCGAGCAGGGAGAGGCTAGCGTACTGGGCACTTGCTGGCTAAGTGACACACAAAGGGGTGAGCGCGCGCGCGGCGCGACGAAGCTCACGCGAGGCGCGTGCGGTAACGCGCGGTACGCGCAGGGGCGGATGAGCACAAGTCCTCAGCGGGCTAGGCATAGCGCGCCGCCTAGGTCGGGACCGCACGACGTGGGGCGCAAGCAATTGGACACGTGCGACGCGTGGGACGCGGAAAAAGGCCGAGACCCCAGAGGACAAGGACTAGCCGACGCAGCTAGGGTTCGGGTGCGAAGGCTTGCGGCGCAAGAGACGCGAGGGTTCTAGAAGGCCTTGGGCCGATTTTCACTAGCATATTAGGAGTCATAATTTGGTTAGGATATTGAATAAAAGGCATGTGCCTTATTAGTTTTGGTAAGTCTTTATCTACTAGATATTTAGTTGTTTTATTTACTTTCATGCATTAGGAGTTCTTCTTAGACTAGGATTAGCTTTACTTAGCCTCTATATATATGTCCCTATGTCATTCGATTTTAAGAAGTTATTGAAATAAAAGTTAATGAAAAATCGTTCGTGAGAACAAATCTCATGTGTTTAGAATTCGTGAGAGTTTTATCATACAAACCGAGTTTGGCAAGGCTAAGACCCGAACCATCTTAAAATCGTGAGAAGATAAGGCTAATAACCGAGTCGTCCACACCTATCGTCGAGAATAAGTCGTGGCAAAGCTTAGTTTGAGGCAATCGAGTTAAGGAGATACACGATCCTTCATCATTGGTGCTTTCATTGAGAGTGATCAATCGTGTATCTTGTTTAACTTTTCCTATCTATTCTTTTCGAATTTTTTCTTCTTCTTTTCGTGAGTTTTATGAGAATAAAAAAAAAAAAAAAATTCTTGTGTGCGTGAGTTTGTTCGAGTGATATTAAAAAAAAAGATCTTAAACATGACAAACAGAGGGAGTTCAAGATGTTAGAGAAAAGCATGAGGTCCCTTGGTAATCGCCAACACGCGGCCAACGAGAATTTTGCAAAGCTCGAGATCATGGTGCACGACCTAGCCGCGCAACTTATCCGAGTCATGCGACGACCACGAGGAAGCCATGGATCAAGGTCAACCACGGCAAGATCGAGCGAGTCCGAGTCCGACCACGAGGGATCGTGATCGACGGTCGAGGAGATCGCAGGCGTCAAATCGACGCGAGGAGAGGAAGGTCGAGAAGCCGAGGCTTACGATGCCCATGTTCATGGGGACTGACCCGGACGCGTCGTTAAGCCAGGCTACGCAATATTTCGAGATCAACGACGTGCCCAAATCCGAACGAGTCATGATCGCCGCCTATTATCTTGATGGTGAGGCGAACATATGGTGGCAATGGATCTCGCACGTCTACAAAAGCAAAGGCATGCGTGTGCATTGGAGGGATTTTGAGAAGGAGATCATCACGCGCTTTGGGTCAAGCGAATATCACGACTATGACGAGGCACTAACTCATATACGCCAAAGTGGTAGTCTTTGAGATTACCAAAAAGAGTTCTGAGAGCCTAGCTAGTCGCGTGCGCGATTGGCCCGAGAGTGCATTGGTAGGAGCGTTCACCGGTGGGCTCAAGCCCGAGCTGGCTGCCGAGGTCCGACTGAATAGGCCACATTCAATGCGGGCTGCCATGGAGACGGCACGTATGAGTGAGGACGATCTGGCCGCGGTCCGCAAGACGAGCCGCGGAGACGGACGCACGGAGACACGGCGCACGAGCGCAATCCCCGATCCACCACCGCAGGCCGAGAGCGCGAAGGTTACCAAGGCGACACGACCGCCGAGCTACATGCGACGCCTCAGTACGGACGAGATGCAGAAGCAGCGTGAGAAGGGTTTATGCTTCTCGTGCAATGAGCCATTCACGCCCGGGCACATGTGCAAAGGTAAGGAGGTTTACCTACTGGAGACGTTCGAGCCCGAGGAAGAACGCAACGAAGGAGGACACTTATATTTGAACCCGCAGATTGAGATGTTGCACATGGTCAAGGCAAAGAAAGGACCTACAATGATGAGGTTCGAGGCTGAGATCTTGGGGTGTAAGGTCGACGTCTTGGTCGACAGTGGCTCAACACTTAATTTCATCAACATGGACTTCACCGCAAAGCTAGAGGTACCCATGACCGAGATCGTACCGTTTTGGGTAAAGGTCGCAAATGATGAGGAGTACAAAAAGGTGTCAATACTTGTGCAAGGTGAAGAGCTAAAGGTGGACTTGTACGCACTAGAACTCGAGGGACCCGAGGTGGTGCTGGGGTCCAATGGCTGGAGACGCCAGGGCCCATAACTACAAATTTCAAAAAGGGAACCATGGAGTTTGAACGGGTCAAGAAGCGAACCAAGCTGTGCACGAGTGACGAGGGAACCGAGCCGGTCGAGTTGAAGAGTCTTCAATTCATCCTCCTTGAGGACAAGGAAATTCTTAAAGAGGGCGGGAATGATGAAGATATGGTCATCGACCCCTCTAAGCCCGAGAATGACCCGAGCTCGAGTCAAGAGAAATGGTGCGCAAAAGGTCGGGACGACCGTCGAGGCCATGAAAAGGAGGCTCATGGAGGCTGCATGAGGAAGAAGCATGTGAAGCGTGGACACGCGATACGCGTGGATCGCGTAATGAGGCGCGCGGGAACAAGACGCGCGAGGCAGTGCTGCGCGACGAACGGCACGCGCGAGAAGGCCCGACAGGGAGATGGCGAGGACGTAGCGATGGGGACGGGTGGTTCGCGAAGGACGAGCCACGATTGTGTCAACCTCGCAATAGACGACCAGGGGTGCAATCGACGAACACGCGAGCAGGGAGAGGCTAGCGTGTTAGGCACTCACTGGATGAAGCTCACGCGAGGAGCGCGAGGTAACGCGCGGTATGCGCAGGGCCGGATGAGCGCAAGTCCTCAGCAGGCTAGGCATAGCGCGCCGCCTAGGTCAAGCCGCACGACGTGAGGTGCAAGCAATTGGACGCGTGCCACGCGTGGGACGCGGGAAAAGGCCGAGACCCTGCAGGACAAGGACTAGCCGACACGGCTAGGGTTCGGGTGTGAAGGATTTTGGTGCAAGAGACGTGAGGGTTCTAGAAGGCCTTGGGCCAATTTTCACTAGCGTATTAAGAGTCATAATTTGGTTAGGATATTGAATAAAAGGCATATGTCTTATTAGTTTTGGTAAGTCTTTATCTACTAGATATTTAGTTGCCTTAAGATTTTATTACTTTCATGCATTAGGAGTTCTTCTTAGACTAGGATTAGCTTTACTTAGCCTCTATATATATGTCCCTGTGTCATTCAATTTTAAGAAGTTATCGAAAATAAAAGTTAATGAAAAATCGTTCGTGAGAACAAATCTCGTGTGTTTAGAATTCGTGAGAGTTTTATCACACAAACCGAGTTTGGCAAGGCTAAGACCCGAACCATCTCAAAACTGTGAGAAGATAAGGCTAATAACCGAGTCGTTCACACCTATCGTCGAGAATAAGCCATGGCAAAGCTTAGTTCGAGGCAATGGAGTTGAGGAGATACACGATCCTTCATCACGCGCATGCAGCGCGGCAGTGCCCGACCCTGTGTTTGTCTGTGCCCGTGCCCAGCAGACACGAGGTACCGCAGCCCCAGTGCACGCGACAGCGCCCAGCAGCGCCTGTCCGCGTCCGCGTGCGAGGTCTCGGTGCCAGTCGCGCCCAACAACCTCCGACAGCGCCCGACAGCGCTGTCC